>CM070094.1:2972500-2982500 GCA_036178185.1 Liparis tanakae | reverse complement strand
TGCTGTGAGCCAATGGGTGGCTCCCTGGTGATTGACAGTTGTGCGTTCGTACTTTAACTCTTTCACAGAGTGTTTTCAGTTTGTGAATGGTAATCGTAAGTTTTTTGGTGGTGGAAAAATGTATTGTTCAGAGTTCGATTGTACTTAGCTCCACCCCCTGGTTGCAAGAAACCAAGATGGCGACGGACAAAATACCAAACTCAAGGCTTCAAAACGTCCGTCTGTGAATAAACGGGCGATGTCACGGTGACTTTGTCCACTTCTTATGTTCTATGATCGCATCTGACGCCTCTCCATCAACGCCATTTGTTTGTGTATTTTTTGTGTATTCTTATTCAGTCAATCAAATCAAATACAATACAATATTATCCTATATAATATACAAAAGAGAAAGACTGAAAAGTTATTGGTAGAAGCAAAAAGTGCTTTTAAATTCGTATCCTAAATTGAAATTAAAATAAATCAGAAAATTAATATAAAATAAAGAAAAGAAAAAACAACAACAAACAAAATAAAAACTAAATATATTTATATATACTACCACATACATCTTCCATATTAATACGTTTTTAATTACATTTATAACTCTCAAGAATTGTTTTATAAATAATTCCCTTGAAAACCAAAAAGGAGTTCACCATTACATCCATTTCAACATTATTCCATAATTTGACAAAACCCGTAAATGATCTATTCAAAGAATAAAACCACTCTCTGAGCTTACCCCTGACTTTGCTCACGGTTTGATTAAGTTTACGTTGAAATCAATTCGGTAAGAGTTCAGGAAAGAACAACGACGCGTCCTCCTTCCCCTCCTGACGTGTCTTTGTAGCGTCAACACGCGTTGTTTCGTGGGCGTTCGCCGAAACAACGGCGGCTTTTCCTCCCGACCCTAAACACATTCAGAAGCCTCGTCAACAACAGGTCTGCTCTGAGGTAATTAAATAGCAGTCTCTCACTTCATTGCGCACTTTGATGGCTTTCACAGCGGGAGGGGGGGGGGGGGCTTCAGGAAATGAATGGCCGGGACCTCCTCAAGATTAACTAGCTGTGCATGTCGGGAAAAACCTGCCCCCCCGACCGAGCTTGATGATGTGCGTCTGAAACCCTGTTTTTCCGTTTGCGGGCGCGCTTAACGAGACCAACTGAACGTCTGTGACGTTTCCTTCCCTTTCCTCACCTGAAGGCCGCCGCGGCTGACCTTAGCACATGTGTGTGATTGTGTGTCTGTGTGTGTGTGTGTGTGTGTGTGTTTGTGTGTTTAAGCTCCCGGCAACCACAGCTAAACATGTTGATGCCACAGCAGTAATGACATCATTAGGCCTGATAATGTGTTTATTGTTCTAACTAATGCAGTTTGGGGCGATGGCCCCCGTGGGGCCGCTCCATCTACGTGGAGAAAGTGGCTTTTAAGTGCGCTTCGGTCATTCTCTCTGGTCTGAGTGGTGAAAAGTTTGCTTCCTGCAAGGATACGAGGTGACTGAAAGAGTGTGTGTAGTTATTCATATAATGACGTGGGTATGTACAGGGATTCTGGGGGGTCCTTGGGTTTTTATTAACTCACTCCTTCACAGACACACACACACACATACACACAATCAGCTACTTTATCACTGAGCGTGTGCGGGAGGTGTAAGTACATAGCAGCTATACGGTTCTCAAAACAGTGTCTATTAAAAGCCTGAGGAGGAGGCGCAGGGCTCCGTGTTACTCGTTATGCCTTCTCTTTGCTTTTCAACCAGAGCTTTTCTAAGAGAGGAAATCCACACGCCGCCACCTGCACGCGTGGGAGTTTTTTAGTTTTTGGCAGTGGATCATTTAGCGTGGAGTTTGAGCGCGTGTCTAAGCTTTGATTCCCTGATGTTCTCAGTTAAACATACAGTCTAGGTAGCATTTTAGATCAGGATTCAACACACACACACACACACACACACACACACACACACACACACACACACACACACACACACACACAGAAGGACACATGAGGGAGCAATTTTCTCATCCGCAAAAAAAAGAGCGTAATTCGGTAAAGACAGACTGCGTCCCCCCCAGGAGCGAGCAGGCCCACGGAGTTTCACTTCACTCATTTTGCGCTCAATTTGCTTTGCGTATCGCAGGAGGCGCGTCGGCTAACGGCTCTTAGCATCCCATTACGTTCCTCTGATAAAGATGGAGGAGCGCAATCGATCCTTCCAGGTCCGATTGAAGATTACGGCAACACGCCCCAGTTTTTATATTTGATTCTGACAACAGGCGAGTCCTATCGAGAAAACATGATTACAGGAGGATCAGACTCCAGCACGGATCGCGTGTCGTTGGCTTCGCCGCGCCCTCCGTCATCCGCCGCTCCCTCGGGGCTAACCTCTCCGCCTCGTGCCGCTTCCTGTGCATCAATCAGTCGATGACTGAAGGGACTTCCGGGGGTCACGACTGAGGGGAGGAACACGTTTTAGTCCCCCGGCGGAGGTGTAATGAAGTGCAGGCGGGGCGCGTGATAAAGGTGAGGGCGAGGGAACATCCATCTGAGGATGTATTTTGTTCTCTCTTGAAAAAAAGATAGAGTGCAATGCAAGACAGGGTAGAGGTAGGAGGAGTGGACCGAGGAGGGAGGAGGGAGGAGGGAGGAGGGAGGAGAGTGGAGAGTGGAGAGCGGAGCGGCTGGTGAGATCAAGGTCGTATCCCGGCTTTAGTATTGGTATTCTCCTCAGTGTTAAAGTGATTCTCTCAGTGAATAGTGTTTTCATTCCTCTCCTCAATGAGATTCACAGGAGCATAGAGAGAGAGAGAGGGGGGGGGGGGGGTGGAGAAAGTAATCCCCCCCCCCTCCTTCCGTCATAGGACGAATACAAAAATCCAGCGTGGGATAAACAACTTTTATCAGACTGAAGCAAATGAAATCAACTATTTTATTCAATTCTTCATCCCCGGAGCATCCCTCACTCTATATCTACCCGGCAACATCTCACCCCTGCAGCTTCAACGGGGGAGGCAAAGAAAAAAAGAAAAGAAAAAAAAGTGCTCTATGCAAATGAAATGCTTTATTCTTGATTAGATTACAGACGCAATAATTGTCTCGGATGATTTATCGGTGTAATTTGTTGCCTGGAACTGCTGTAGGATAAGCTCCGTTGCCATGGTTTGTGCGATGGAGACGTCAGAGCAACACAACGCTATCAAATCCACCTCCGTCGGCTCGTATGCATTACATTAGCAAATGAGCTTATTCAGAACATTGTGCCTTTAAGGTAAATAATCAATCGACCACATCCAGGTCCCCCCCCCCCCCCACAGGCAGCGCCACGCTTATTGAGGGAGAATAGAGAGTCAACAGTTGGCGTTAGAGGTGTAGAGACCCATGAGAAATGAGATCAAGAGGAACGTTTAACAGCGACGTAGTGATGCACCGATCTGGCCCCGCGGCGTTTGTTTATCCGCCTGTCGGAGTTGTGGTGTGGGATCGCTCCCCTTCTCAGAGACTGACAGGTGGGAAACGAGGCTCTCGCCACGCCGCCGCGCCCCGTCTCCAGGTACCGCCGCTACTTTACAGGAGAGTTCATCTCTGCAAGAGCTCTCCCACTTCACAGAGAGAGAGAGAGAGAGAGAGAGAGATCTCCTCCGCCTGAGATCGATCTATGACGCACATCACCACCCTAATCCAATTAATGCAGGTTTCGCTCGCAATGCGCCTCCCTTGAGTCATCGAAAATGCATATTTATTTACATCTCTGACAGATTGCACCGGGCCGTGCAAAATGCACAGACAGCTAATTCAGGTGGACTTAAATGTGTGTGTCTAACGTTATTTTTTCTGCCCCCACCCACCCACCCACACACACACACACACACACACACACACACACACACACCCTCTGGCTTCTGCGGTTCTTTGTTTCAGGAACCGCGGAGGGAAAGTAATTGAGGATGAAAAGTGATTTGTTTGACTAACTTTTTTTTTCTTTCTCTTTTCCCCCTTCATCCCTCTCCATCCTTTCTCTACCTCCTCCATGTCTCTCCGTGCAGGCCGAGGTAGATCTGTAGCAGAGGACCAGCAGCACCAGCAGCAGCAGCGCCGGCAGCGGCGGCGGCGGCGCCAGCGTCGGTGCGACCATGAGGTCAGAGGCCTTGTTGCTCTACTTCACGCTGCTGCACACAGCCGGGGCGGGCTTCCCCGAGGACAGCGAGCCAATCAGCATCTCACACGGCAACTGTAAGTTCATCCTCCTCCCGTCTTATTTTTACCTTCGCATTGAAAATGCGGAAGGTAATGTTTTGATCGCCGTGTGTTTGTATGCGTGCGTGTTATTTGCATAATTCAAAAAGTATTAAACCCAATCGCATGAAATTTGATGAGATGATTGGTTATTATCCGGGGACCATTTGATTAGATTTTGAGATCGATCGGGTCAAAGGTCAAGGTCATGAAAAGGTCAAATTCTTATCTTTACCTAATTTCCATCCAATTGGCATGAGACTAATGCCAACATATTCATAATGCAAAGCCCAATCTTGTGATATGCGAAGGTATGCGCTCTACCGAGTGCCCGTTCTAGTTTATTTATTCTTGTATTATTTGGAAATATCGACAGATACGTACCACAGTAAAACGTGTCCTTTAACTAACATTTCCATCGTTTTTTTCATATTTTTCCTAAAACATACACAAAGAGACATCAAACCTCTTCTCTTTTCCGTCTTTCTTTTCCTCCCACAATGCCTCTCATTACAAAGTCCTCCCTCGCTCTCTCCCGGCACTCTTTCCCCCTCTTTTTGCCTCGATATCTCTCTTCCTTTCTCTACCCTTTCGCTCCCCCACATCCCTCTCTTTCTCTCTTTCAACCTCTTGCCTCCTCTGCCCTCATCACGCGCCGAATGCAAAGTGTAATTTGGCGCCCGAGGACAGTCCCTCTACATACACACACACACACACACACACACACACACACACACACACACTGAGATGCAGGATTTAAAGCAGCATTTGAAAAAAGCCCACCCAACATCAAAGGGTAATCCCTTATTTTTCCGTCGGGCTCCTAATGCCTGTGTGTGATGGTGCAGACGCCGTTGCAGGCTGTAGGAGATACAGACATTGTCTCCTCTGTTGTCTCCGAGTGTCCTAGCTCGTCCTTTACTCTCCGGCCAGGAGAACCGCTCCTCTGTCAGACCGCCGGCTCAAACCGAGCGCTCTCATCCAGAGCCACCGGCAGTAGAACCGTTGCACAGCGCAGCGCGGCACAGCCTGCAATTTGTGGTCGAAAGCTGCGGCGGCGTTCTCTTTTTTAGCGAAGACACATGCGATTTTGACATTTGACCCCAAAGCCCACGAGAAACTCGGCAGCGTGTAATTTTTTTTGTGGTGGTATTTTAGTATTTAGTATTTAGTATTTTTTGTATTTTAGTATTAGTATTTAGTATTTAGTATTTTTTTGTATTTTAGTATTAGTATTTAGTATTTTTTAAGTATTTTAGTATTAGTATTTAGTATTTTTTGTATTTTAGTATTAGTATTTAGTATTTTTTGTATTTTAGTATTAGTATTTAGTTTAGTATTTTTTTGTATTTAGTATTTTTTTAGTATTTAGTATTAGTTTTTAGTATTTTAGTATTAGTATTTAGTATTTTTTGTATTTTAGTATTAGTACTTAGTATTTAGTATTTAGTAATTTAGTATTTGTATTTTAGTAGTAGTATTAGTATTTAGTTTTGTGTTTTTTATTTGTATCTTTTATTTTTATCCACTGCTGTGATCCTGACATGTCCCCACTGTGGGACTAATAAATGAACATCTTTTCTTATCTTCTTACCGAGCTACAGTCGTCGACGCGACGCGCTCACGGGATTCACCTTCTGTCTCTCCTCCAGACACCAGGCAGTACCCGGCGTTCGTCGGCCACAAGCCGGGCCGGAACAACACGCAGCGCCACAGACTGGACATCCAGCTGGTCAAGATCATGAACCGGACGCTGTACATCGCCGCCAGGTGGGTGACCGCCGCTCGCTCTTCGCCCGCCGCCGAGAGGGAGACGCGAAGAACGTTCCAAATATAGTCTGACTGCTTTTCTTCAATCTGGATTGTGATTAATGAAGCTGAGCCAGTGTGGGTCCAACAGGATTATTGAATCCCTCATAACGAGCTCTCGGCTGCTGATTGATGCTCGTCCACCGCTGCGCGTTGAGGATTGTTTTGGTAGTCGAGCTGCCGACCTGCACTCTGGAGCCCCGGGGTGCCGTTGTGCTTTTAAAAATATGTAGGGGATCAGGAGGGACTGGTTCGGAGCGAAAAGCTGAGACTTTGAAAGACTTTGGAGTCTGTTGGACTTTTTTTGCTTTCAATTACCTCGTTGTTGTTTTCTGTTTTGGTTCTGCTCGTTCACCTCGCGCCACGTCCCCGCAGACTTGAGGCCTGTCTCGGGTAAACAGCGAGGCAGACGCACAAACACACACAGACACACACGGACACGGACAAACTACAGGTTCATTCAACACTCAAAGATAAAGACAATGGACTTCATATGGTCCACATGTCTGATGTCCCATCCAGACAGCATGAGCACTAACAGTTAGACTACGGGTGTTTTGACTCTTTATTTGAAGGGTCAATCGATTCCAGCCATGACTCTTCATCCCCCCCTCCCATCCCACCCTCAGGGTTCCTACGGTCATGGAAAACCTGGAAAAGTCATGGAATTTTAAAATGGTCATTTCCAGGCCTGGAAAAGTCATGGAAAAAACTTAAATATTGTTATAATCAAATGTTCATTTACACCGAGTTTGTAATAATTAATATGTTTTTTAAGAAAAACGCTTAAAATACAAGCCGGGTACGCCCTCGATACGCAACATGTTCTACATGTTTCATGTTTAAACCGGGATTTCAGTTTGGTCATGGACATTTGGTTTAAAGTCATGGAAAAGTCCTGGAAATCCATCGGTCAACATGTGTAAGAACCCCCCCCCCTCCCTTGTTTGTCACCTATCTGTCAATTGTGCACGTCTCGTCTATCGGAGATAATACGGCTCAATTACACCACCTGGAAACACGGAGATAACCAATATTGATTCTTCTCTGCCGCCACGGTTACGGTGGAGATGTTCCGGGCGGCGCGAGCGTCTCCCTCGGAGGCGGTCCCTGAATGTGAGACGTTACGGGCTTTAATACAAGAGATCCTTATCTGTTTGTTCGGTGCTCTCCGTGGCTAATTGAGTGGCCGGCCTGATTGGTTGATGTTGAAAAGCCCCAATAGGGTCCGTCTTTGTTTTCCTCCCGTGTCAAATGAAGCGGCGGAGGGAGGCCGCCGCTTCAAGCGCCGCCGCTTTTTGACGTATCTACGGTCATTAAGAGGAGGTGGAGAATGGAAAAGGCAACAGAGCAACAAGTGAGCCTGTGTGTGTGTGTGTGTGTGTGTGTGTGTGTGTGTGTGTGTGTGTGTGTGTGTGTGTGTGGAGTGCAGAGATTTGGGTCTGCCTGTCACCCACCTGCTCCACATGGGGCGTCAGGGGCCTGAGGGCTATGGGAGGGTTTATTGGAGGGGTGTGTTTGCGACTGTTTGCAAGTGTGTGTCTCATGTATGTGTGCGTGTGTGTGTGTATGTGTGTGTGTGTGTGTGTGTGTGTGTGTGAGAGAGAGAGGGTGTGTGTTGCCCCGCTTTAGTCTGCCGACCAGTTGTCGTATGGATTAAAGAACTGATTTCTTGGGTGTGATGTGTGTGTGTGTGTGTGTGTGTGTGTGTGTGGAGGTGCTTCGGGGGATGGGCGACCACATGCCGCCGCGCCAGTTGGCGTGGACGCGACAGCGAGCGGCCGCGCCCGCGTCGCGAGGTCACCTGGTGGTCGCCCCCCCCCCCCCCCCCCCCCGGCCGTGCATACTTGCTTAAAGCAGACGGGAATGCTGACACATGGCCCGAGGAGGTATGCCCCCCCGGAATAACTGGAACGGCTGCCCCCCGGATCGCGGCCCGAGCTGGACGAGCGCCGCTGATCCCGCCCTCGCGGAGAAGGACGCTGCCGTCGACGGCGCGGACGACACACACACACACGCGCGCACGCACATACACACACACACACACACACACACACACGCGGCGGCCGGCGCACGGAGATCCACCGTCGCTAACGGGTTATCGACGGAGACGTGGACGAGTGGAATGACGGAGCGGCTCGAGGCAAACAGAGGAGACAATCGGCACTTCAGAAATCAATGTGAGAGCGGCCCGACGGTGGAGCCCTGCAAGTCTCGAGCGAAGAAGAAGAAGAAGAAGAAGAAGAAGAAGAAGAAGAAACTAGGCGACATCAATAGACGCTTTTATGAGCGCCCTCCAGCCAGACGGCTTGTTTATTCCGAGGCCAGCCTCTCTCAGCGTCGCCATCAGGCCTCCAGACCAGCGGGCCTCGGTTCTCGGCGGGCGACAGCTTGCAGACGGCCGCTGTGAACGCGGTCCAAAGCTCAACACTGTTTCAGGCTGTTTTTTGAATGGCTGCACAGTGTATTAAGTCCCTTTTGGCTCCCGTTTTTGGTCGCTGGCAATAGAACGACACGATTTTTAAGCTGTGAGATGCATACAAACATAGCCACTGATGAAATTGTAAATAGACAAAAGTGGCTTAATCCAGTGAAAGGGACAAGTCGTTGGCAAGGGAGGAACTCGGCAACAGATGCACTGATTGATAATTCATCCCCGGCTTGGAGCCGTGAATGAAATGTATTGATTTGGACGACTCAGACGCTCCCTTTGCAGGGTTCAGCCTTTATGCACGCGGGCTCGTCCAATATGTGTACGATGTCATTAGCCCTCTCAGACACACACATATTGAGCGTTGATTATGAATTCAGTGCATGACTAGTTTAGTCCCCTTAATGTCCTGAATCTTATTCCACGACTCACCTTCCATCAGGTGCAGCATCCAGAGGGACGGTGCAGCCACACCGCTGTCTGTCCTCATACAGGCCATCAAGAAGCCTCTTGTTGGGTCACTTTGAACAAGACAGGCATTGGATCGAGCATCGTGTGGATTTTCATCAAATATCTCGGTTCTTGGGTATGGAGGACACAAAATGACTTAAATAAATGCATGAATAAATATAGGAATAAATAAATAATATAATAATAATACATACATAAATAGAGAAATGAAGAAATACAGAAATGTAGAAATATATTTATTTAATGATGTCCTGTTGATTTATAACTTATATTTATTAATTCCTGTATTTATTTGTACATTTATTTAAGCATTTATTTATTTATGTATACATTTATTTAAGCATTTATTTATTTATTTATACATTTATTTATTTATTCCTATTCATGCATTTATGTATGCATTTATTTAAGCATTTATGTATACATTTATTTAAGCATTTATTTATTTATTCCTATTCATGCATTTATTTATTTATTTAAGCATTTATGTATTTATTTATACATTTATTTAAGCATTTATTTATTTATTCCTATTCATGCATTTATTTATTTATACTTACGTCATTTTGAGTCCTCCATACTTGGGAGGAGGGATGTGTAACAAACGCCCCTTTACATCGCTCTCCGCACAGACGCCCCCATAGAGAGAACCCTTGTGTGAGAGGGGGTTCTTTGTGAGGTCATAGTTGAGATCATGAGATCCAGCTATAAGTTCAGCCGCTTGTCCAGAGGGTTGTTTTTCTCAGCTGCACGTTATCCACGACAAACCGAGACGTGATGTGTATTTAATAATACTTTACTTTACTTTTATGTGGGTTTCTGCCGTCACGCGTGTCCTGGGGTGTTTAGCAGCAGAGTCACGCTCGGTGGAAACAATAAACCGCTGTGGATGCGGCAGGAGACGGGCGCAGGAGGATTCCTGCCACAGCGGGCCATATTTCACAGTCAAGACTCACCGTGTTGGGCATTCAGGGGGAATTCATCAAAGTGCAACGGGGGATTCATCATTCTGATCTCTGAAAACACATCGCTGTGTGAGCCTGTGTGAGCCTGTGCGTGAATGTGTGTGTGTGTGT
>CM070094.1:2955000-2970000 GCA_036178185.1 Liparis tanakae | reverse complement strand
AAACACATAGAAACAGATAGAAACACATAGAAACAACTAGAGACAGATAGAAACACATAGAAACAGATAGAAACTGATAGAAACACATAGAAACAACTAGAGACAGATAGAAACACATAGAAACACATAGAAACACATAGAAACAGATAGAAACACATAGAAACAGATAGAAACACATAGAAACAGATAGAAACAACTAGAAACTGATAGAAATACATAGAAACACATAGAAACTGATAGAAACACATAGAAACAGATAGAAACTGATAGAAACATATAAACAGATAGAAACACATAGAAACTGATAGAAACACATAGAAACAGATAGAAACTGATAGAAACATATAAACAGATAGAAACAGATAGAAACTGATAGAAACACATAGAAACTGATAGAAACATATAAACAGATAGAAACATAGAAACAGATAGAAACAGATAGAAACACATAGAAACAGATAGAAACACATAGAAATAGATAGAAACACATAGAAACAGATAGAAACAGATAGAAACACATAGCAAGAGATAGAAACACATAGAAACAGATAGAAAGGCTTTTAAAAACTGCAGATCGCTGGAGATCCTGGCAAACTCAACACTTTACTCAGCACTTTACTTTGTTTCCCCCCTGTATATTTAGTATTAGTATTTAGTTTTTAGTTTTGTGTTTTTATAATTATTTTCATTGATGCTCTGATGTGCACCGCTGCTGTGATTTTTGAAATGTCCCCACTGTGGGACGAATAAAGGAATATATCATATATCATATCATAAGTTAAAGCTATTCGGCATCAGATCCATATCGCTGAATGAAGACGAGGTGAGGATGGAGACGAGAGCTTTCTGAGTGAGAGGAGAAGAATAAATGAACTGGTACCGACGGGGCGTACATTAAATATTCGCTTTAGTCTAGAAATGAACAAAGTCGAAGAACGCTCCTACGTCAAGTTTCATTCTCATGAACGATGTTTCGTGGGAAATGTGAATACATGCATCTATAATGTGAATTGATTCCGCTCCGGGAAACAATAAACAATAGAGCAGCTATTCTTATATTCACACGAGCTGCTCAGAGCCACCAGGGCGACGTGTTTTACCCGGAGCAGTTGTTTAGTCTCAACTTCTCTCGGCGGGCGTGAACCGTCTTGAAACGTGACCTCGGCCTGAGGCGAGGTCGGTGGGAGGCGGCCCCCTTCCAGGGTGTTCAACGGTCACACACACACGGCACTGTGCCGCCTCGTGCGGAAATATTGATGTATGTACGTATGGATCTAGCGCGGGTATGATGTGTTACGAACAGCGTGGTCGTCGTCTGTTAAAGTGATGTGGATGTAGCTTGAGGGCATGTTTTGTTAGCACATCATTAATTCATTAGCACAAATCCACTTGGCCTGGTCACATCACTCATCGGGTAAATATGAGACCGAGCTCATATTTAACGTTCAGCGTTCCGCATCTTCTCCGGTTCGCTCGGTTACTCTGAGGCCGCGTTTACACATAGCCGGGTATTTACAGAAACAAATAATTCTGCCACTCCGTTTAAAAAAATTACGTTGTACACACAAGGTCGTTGTCAAAAAAGTTTCTGTTTATATGAACCCGCATAAATACACCGCCCGTTTTAAAAAATGATCGTTTTCCGTGATAAAACCTCAGTTTTTGTATAAATGAAAGGCCAAAACGCATGAAAATATATGCGTTTTCCCATCGTGTAAACACGGTCTAAGTGTCCTTTTGTTTTCTGTCGTTCATTGAGCAGCCGCTAAGCTTATTACATTGTAATTACAAATTTTTGATGATTGATAAATCCATTAAGGTATTTCTTTCAGCAAAAAAATCCACAAAAATGTTGTTGTTGCTTCTCTTTTGTAAAGAATGTGGAGGAACATATTTTGGTTTATACCATTCTGTCCTTATCCTGAGGAATAAGGTAGCACATACACAAGATACTGGTGCTTTATGTTTTTAATAAAGGACTTTTCAGATTATTTAGTAAGAATATAACTAAATTGGGTCGAGTTAAACCTGCAGAATGATGTCCAGTTTAAACTGCTAGTAAAAGTGATTTAACGCTTAATCAAGAACATTACGGGGCAAAAATAATGGGACTACCCAAGAACTGTAATAGTCCCAATAGTTCATGAATGCACCGCTCCTCGTGTGTCACATGTCGGATCACCACTCTGAATGGACCGCTTGTTCCAACCCGGCGAGAGGATTCTCATCGGTTATTAACGGAAACCACCGGCTGCCGGGAAGGAAGCGGATCAATTCTCAGGTTTTCCTCGTAAAGCGATCCGCAATAAAGTTAACTGGACTGGATTTGTAGCCGGTGGTCTCCTCCGCCGTACAATCCCTCCAGTGTCGTCCCCTGGAACGCCGCGGCCTTCGCTCCCCGTCTCCTCGTCTCCTCGTCTCCTCGTCTCCTCGGCTCCTCCGGGCTCACGCCGATGCGACTCGCATGTGTCCTAATATGAGTTCAGGTGCGGCGGCGAAGAAGGGAAAAAGGGTTCACTTGCGTGTTTGTGTTCACATGTTGGGGTAGAAGGACGCTCGGGGAGGGGGGCGGGGGGTGGGGGGGTCCTCTTGCACATGTGTGTGTGTTTAGAAAGCTGGTGTTGACACAGACACAGCCGCTCCATTGTCCTTCCCCCGACTCCAGTCAGGATGTTTGAGGGACGCCTCATCGCTTGGCTCGCTCTAATCTCAGCTGGAACCAAAAGAACCCCCCCCACCCCCACCCCCCGCGGCTCCTCGAGGTCACGGTCGGGGGCGGGACTAAGAGAGGGACGGTTACCATCTAACTTTACGGAGCTGTAGATTGCATGTTACCCCATGAGACGGTTTAAAATGGCAGGCAGTAAAATAACCCACTGGGATTACAGTAAATCCGCACAGTAATCCTTTGATTTAATGGCTTTCCATTTAGTTTAGTCATTTTTTTATATAAAGTTAGAGTATTAATACCCAGATATAAATGAAGTTCAGCTAAGCGAGCCGGTGAACATTACAGCGTGATCAACCATCCCGCGTCTTCATTTTATAGTAAAAAGAAAAAGAAGGAAAAAAAAGAAGTAATCTTTGATAAATCACAGTTGCGCCCTTTTAATAATCCCATTTACTGTAGCCACATGTTGGCGTTTCCTGTTACCGTGGCAGCGGGGTTAAAAGCAGTACTAAAACAGGGGGCCATTCAGGAACCCGGGAAATTCAACCCAGATCAATTAGCCGGAGCAGTGAAACGGTCGCGCTGCCGGAGCCACTTAATGGAAACATTTCGCGGCAGAGTTCACTCGTTTCTTTTTCGCTCGAGAACGAGAAGCCGAATCTAGAAACGGACGCGGCGTCCCGGTGCCCCCGGGCCGACCTCCTCCTCTTCATGACTGACATGGACACGTTTTTTTTAATTTCGATAGATTCTACCGAACACGACGTATTTATTCAAGAACAGCGCAGCGCGTAACGATGTGTATCTTTACGCTTTTAGCGATCGACGTGTAAAATGAGGTTGAACTTGTGTTGAACTTGCATAACGTTTCATTAAATGTACATCGATGGTGATCTCTGGGGCGTGAAGCACGACGTGAAGACGGACTTCGCAGCGCAGAAGAGAAGTCTGAAGAAGAGATATTGGCCGTTTCTCAATTCAAAGAACACGACTGCAGACTTGAGTTCTTTTGGAGTCTGGACTTGGGAGTCCAGACTCCGGAGGACGGGAGGACGGTCTTTCTGATTGGACCAGCAGCTGACTTGATGACATCACCACATCAGCTGTTCTTGCTCCTGAGTTTACTCTAATTATTCACTGTAAATTATTTTTTACAGTCAAATAAACAAAACATCCTAAAATGACATTCCGTGACTCAACAACAGTAGTATTTATAAAAAGGCACCTGTCAGTAGTTTATTTTCTCCTCCGCTACGGTTTCCGGTTGCTGGTGCAATGCATTCTGGGATATATGCTGGCCAGAGTACGCACAAGTCTCCTCTGATGCATCCTGGGTAAAGTGGGAGGATCGAGTCACATCCGGGCATTTTGACCGTGAAGAGAGAGAAGAGAACTTTGAATGTGAACATGAGACTGATGAGGAGACAGGACACGAGGACACAAGTAGAGGAAAGGACACAAGTAGAGGAAAGGACACAAGTAGAGGAAAGGACGTACAAGTACGTTGATTGAGAAACGGACAGAAATAACCCGCACAGAGATGCGGCGCCCCGGATGTGTCCTCTTCCCGCCGAGGACGCGCCGCTGTTTACTGGATTGCGACCTGCTCTCCCAGATTCATTATTCAATTTGGGGCGTCGTGGCCAATAATGTACAGGAGGCTGTGATTTCCTCTTCTTTTTTTTTCTTTCTTCCTCCTGGAGGAGATGGCGGTGGCCCCCAGGAAAGCGATATAAGTGGATTCATTTCAGAGATGCCTGTTCCTCTCCGAAAGGACTTTATTAGATTTAGTTAATGAGGGAGCGAGTCGGAGCGCCGGCTGCCGGAGCGCCGGCCGGGGAGCCGGGATCGTAATTAAACCGCGAGGCTGACGACGCCACTGTTGCACGCTTTGATTAAAAACACGTTCGGCGGCTAATCTCCGACAAATTAAAGGCGGCTATAAGCGTTTTGCCGCGGTCACCTTTGGTTCGCACCTTCGGAAAACGAGGTATACACACACACACACACACACACACACACACACACCACCGCCGCCCCTCTACTGTCTCTCGTCCGCTCACACCTTCTTCGACACCCGGAATGGCCGCCCCCCCCTCCCCCCCTCCCCGTCTGCGCCCTTCATTATGGGCGCTAAGTAGGTGCCGCCGTACGCGTCTGGGCCCACCGGCCCGGCGAGGCCGTCCACCCTCGTGGGTTTTATGTCTTCCACATGCCGGAGCGTCCGGAGCGCCGCCACAGGAGCGGTGTGTGTGCACACAGGTCTTCTTGTCCGAGACGTAATGAGTGTTGGTATAGACTTCCTGTGCCTTAAACACGAGGCTTAATTGACCTGAACAGCTCTGAGTGACTTGGCACCTCCCTCCCCCCCCCCCCCATCACCCCCCCCCCCCCCCCCTCAGGTCCTTTTTTTTTTCTTCCGGGAGACAAAGAGGCTTTTGTCCCCGGGCCTGCGCCACGGCGCTCTAAAGCTTTGTTGACTGTTTCTGTCTGACGGAGCAAATAGCTCTGGCCTCCTTTTGTTTATTGTCATATTTTTTTTTTGAAGTTGGAACAAAGTTTACACAAAGACTCTTTTTCCCCCCGACGTCGTCTGCTGCCCGCGGGGGGGGGGGGGGGGGGGGGGTTGGATTTTTATTCTGTGTTATCTGCTGCTGCTGACTCTCATCTTCTCCTCCCTCCCTCCCTCCCTCCCTCCCTCCCTCCCTCCCTCTCAGGGATCACATATACACGGTGGACACGGACACCGCCAACGGTGACGAGATCTTTTTCAGTAAGGTGAGTGAGACGTCCGCCTCTCTGAGGACGCCTTGTTCTCGGCACGGTCGGCAAACGTAACCCTAATGACTCGCCTCCTGGGCGTGCTACTGTGTGTGTGTGTGTGCGTGTGTGTGTGTGTGTGCGCGTGTGTGTGTGTCACCCACTCAGCGCCGCGAGCTTGCCAAGCTCGCGGCGCTGACCCCGTTGAGAAGATTATCCAATCAATCATTCAGCGAAGCACCTGCGTCACCGGCGCTCGTCGGTGGGACAGTGGCCGGCCGGCCGGCGTGCGTGTGCGTGTGTGTGTGTGTGTTACGGAAGGAGGAAGTAGGGGACAGAATAAAAAAATAAAAAAAGATGGATTGCGGGCGAGGACGGAGGTCTCATTGTATGTTTTCAGATTATTCAGAAGGAGCCTCCATTCCAATCTCTCCGGCGTCGTTTCTTCCCTCTCGGCGTAATGGATGCCAACGTAATTCAAACAAGGCCGTCTCCCCCCCCCCCCCCCCCCCACCGCGCCCCCGCCTCGTCCACTTCAATGTCAAAGGCGCCCGACGAGAGGATGAAAGGCCGATGGGAGGGCGCGCGGATTGATTGATGACCGACGGGTCTTTAATCAGCGGCCGAGCTCCAAAACACGCCGGATCGGCGATGACCCTCAGGTCACACGGGGGGGGGGGGGGGGGTTGCCAGATATAACTTAGCACTGACTGATAAGTGTGTGTGACAGTGAAAGAGGCCATGTGTGTGTGTGTGTGTGTGTGTGTGTGTGTGAGGATGGCCACCAGCCTATCCATCCACAGAGATGAGCTCTGGGATCTGACTCGACTCTGATCCGGGGTCAGTATTGTGTTTCCTCCTATCCTGTTAGCGAATTAGAAGTTCAAGGAGGTAAACTGATCTCCAGTCAGCGCTTAGTACAAAGTTCACCTCGGAGCAGGTGCCTCATTAGCGGAATCAATGAGGGAGAATCTCAGATGATGATTATTGATCGCAGTATGGATCGGTTATTGACCTCGACGGTGCCTTCTGGGTTTTTTCTTCTTCTTCCTTGTCCTCTTCCACCTGCATTCACTCTTATTTTCTTTCTCCAGAAATTGACATGGAAGTCCAGACAGGCCGATGTGGACACTTGCAGAATGAAAGGGAAGCATAAGGTAGAGAAAACACACACACACACACACAGACACACACACACACACACACACACACACACACACACACACACATGGACCTGAGCTGGGCGTAGAGGTTTGATGTCACACTCCCTGCAGCCACATGAGATTTAAATCTACAATAATCTTCAGTGCAACTGCGTTTTCTCCGTGCGTCGCACAACAACTGTGAGAATGAATAAAGAGTTCATTAAAGCGCCGTGAGGAAACGTTACATTTCACGATTACACGCCTGATGTTTGTTTCACATGCACACTCCCCCCCCCCCCCCGACCGTGGGCCGCTGCACGCTGTACTTCAAAAGAAAGAAAGAAAGAGGCCCTTGTTTAAAGAAAAAAAAAAAGGAAAAAGAAACCACATGCCGGCGTGAAAGCGTCTCTTCTGAAAGACGCTGATGGCTCATGACTTATTATGACTTATGACTTATGACTTACGCCTCTCTCTCTCTCCGTCCCCCCCCCCTCTGAAGGACGAGTGTCACAACTTCATCAAAGTCGTCCTGCAGCAGAATGAAGACACCTTGTTTGTGTGCGGGACGAATGCCTTCAACCCCTCCTGTCGGACCTTCAAGGTACACACACACACGCACACACACACTCACACACACACACACACACACACACACAGGTGATAACAGCTCCGTGTTGCTGGTTGCCCTTTTGAGAACACAATGGTTGACCTTTGTTACACATGTGTGCACTGAGCCTCTTAAAAAGTCCTCTCTCCTCCTTTTATGCGTCCCTTTCACACACTCGGGGGATATTTTTTCACACGCAGCCCTGAGCATGAGGTGTGTGTGTGTGTGTGTGGGGGGGGGGGGGGGGGGGGAAGCGATGGACAGAGATGGATGACTTTCACAACTCAGCAGGCCCTCCTCGCGTCTTTATCTCCAGGTGTACTTTGACACGCTCGATTTAGAAGCGCAGGAACCTAAATACCTAGAGCGCCGTATCGCATACACACACTAACTCACCGAAGGCCTGAAATATGATTCGACCCCCCTCCCCCCACCCACCCACCCCCCTCTGGAAGATTTTCAAAAATGTCAAACCCGAGAAGAAGACGCATTCTGCTGACCCGGGGTCGAGAAGGAGAGCAGGTTGACTTTAAAGTTGACCCGATGGACATAAACACGAAGACGGCGTGGAGAGGGGAGGCGGGAGGGGGCGGGGGAAGAAACGTTAGCATGCAGGGAAGCAGATGGACAAATAAAATAAATAAGTTTACCGGCAGATGGAAAAGACAGACATCAAAAGCAGATGGGCTGAACTTCAAACGGAAACACGTCCCCGGTTGTCGAGCCTCCCCGCGGACGTGATTGTGATGTTTTCTGAGTCGATCTGAGCGGTGGGCCGGCGTTCGGAGAGCAGGACACGCCCCCGTGGAGGGGGGCAGCGCCGGCAGTCGTTATACCAAAACACGTCTCCGACTTGGAGGCCCGAGTGCCGAGAACAAACAAACAGAACGGCGTCGACTCGTTGTCGTCGGCGGGGAAAAGCGATCATTTTTGGCGCCGAGAGCCGGGACGTCTTTCAATTCACTGAAAAGTGGAAATTTATGCCTTTCATCCGTTCATCCGGCAGCGTTCGCAATTTCTTTTTTGTAAATTGTGTTTATTCTCAAAAGCAGAGTATACAGTTATACATTAAACACGTTATTTTTTTATTTTTTCACCCATCCCAACACAGAACAAATCGAACAAATCGCACTGCTTCAATTTTCAAAAAACATATTACAGTATTAATAGTATTGTATAAGTATTGCACAAAAGTAAAAATAGTGTAGGAGGTAATACAGTCTAACAGGAACCAGAAATTTGTGAATTATTGCTATTATTAGTTCCTACAACAGCGTCTAGACAACTTAAATAGCTTCTTTTCCCTTCCTGTAAAACACAAAAAACAAAAACATCAAAGGTCACAGAAATAGTTCAATCCAAAGAGAGAGTTTTCAATTCATCAAAGTATTTGATAATCGGACCCCAAGTAGATTGACATTTTTCCGGCTGTCGCCGCAACGGGAGCTTGATTTCCTCAAATTTTAAGAATGTTTTTTTTAACAGCCCCTCCGGTTGCGGTTGCAAGGTTTTGTTTTTGAGCCGTCACGACGCCGCTGCTGCCGCTGCTAGTCCGGCGGAGAGCCGTTAAGAGCTGTGAAGTATAAGGGCCATAAACACACCAACACCAACACACACACACACACACACACACAGGGACATGCACACACATTAAAGTTGATGCACACTGCAAATAAATCACCGCACATGATGGAAATCCAACATTTTTATGATAAATACTAGAAAATAATTTACACGCGTTTCCACGAGGCTGTGAAGAAACAGGGTGGGTTTTATTCAAATGTTTTTTGTCGCTCCAATTAGACACGACATATCAGTGAGTCACTAACGTCCCTCCGACTGCTCTTTTCCTGAAGAACTAATTCCACGACACACTGACTGCACTGTGATTATTTCTGCGTGAATGAATGAGCCATTTGAGGCGGGAGATAATTGAATCAATACGCCGTGACTACATTCAGAGGAAATGTAAAGGCTGGCCAGAGAGGACGTTGAAGGCATTTGAAATGTTTAACATTAAAATGCCTTGGCACATGTGTGTGTATGCCTGTGTGTGTGTGTGTGTGTGTGTGTGTGTGTGTGTGTGTGTGGGTTGGTGGGCGGGTGTGGGACAAACACAAGTGTGCATTCACTCATACAAACACTGACAGCTGTGCACACAGGCAAACACACATTTTTACTAAATGATTAGACCCACACAATTACACACACACACACACACACACACACACACACAGATAAACATTGTATGTAGGATGGCAGGCTCTCTAGGCAGATACCAGGCCTTTGATTGTGTGCTGGGTTCGTCCACTCTGCTTTGTAAAAAGTGTGTGTGTGTGTGTGTGTGTGTGTGTGTGTGTGTGGTTAAATCCACCTTGGCCACAGTTTGCCTCTCCATCTCCCCAGTGTGACAGCGCTGAAAAGAGCTTCTGTTTCGGGGCCAGCCTCATTCCACATTAATCAACAGGGGAGGGCGAGCAGGAGAGAGAAGGATGGGGGTGGAGCAGAGGGAAGCATGGGAGGCAGAGGGTGTAGAGAGGAGGGCAGAGGGTGTAGAAGGGATGCAGAGGGTGTAGAAGGGATGCAGAAGGTGTAGAGAGGAGGCAGAGGGTGTAGAAGGGATGCAGAGGGTGTAGAAGGGATGCAGAAGGTGTAGAGAGGAGGCAGAGGGTATAGAGAGGAGGCAGAGGGTGTAGAAGTGACTACATCCACCTCCACCCTGTCTTCTCCTCCAACACCTTTCCTGCCCAGTTTCCTCTTTTTTATCTACAAACCCAACCATCATTACATCATCGCATTGTGCCGCCCCTCACTGTATGCTGGTACCCAAACATCACTTACACATAAACACACACACACACACACACACACACACACACACACACACACACACACACACACACACAGACAGACACCGTGGCAGCCACGACACAATCCTCGCCCCCGGGCACCACACTGCAGTCCCTCTCCGTTTCTATTCATCCTCCCTTTCTATCCCTCCACTCCTGCCAGCCTCGATTCCTCCCTCCTTCGCTCCCACCACTCCGCCATCTTTCCCCTCCGTTGCTTTCTCCCTCCGTCACTCCCTCGCTGTGCAGTAATAATAAACGCCCCATCCAGCTGGGCTGATCTATGACCAGAGTGGGTTTCCTCGCCTGTTGCCGGGCGATGCTGGCGGCGGGCGGGGGGGCGGGAGGGATCAGCGGGTCCAAGGTGGCGCGTCCTCCACTTGATTCTGGAGGACCGGAGGAAAGTGTGCCGAGTCAGAGACGAGATTAATGCAAATGTATTGTTTGTTTATGTTATTCAGTCAATCAAATCAAATACAATACAATATTATTCTATATAATCTACAAAACAGAAAGACTGAAAAGGTAGAAGCAAGAAATGCTTATAAATTCCTATCCTAAATTGAAATAAAATTTAATATGAAAATTAATATGAAATAATGAAAAAAAAATATATATTTATGTATACTACCCCATACATCTTCCATATTAATTCGTTTTTAATCACATTTATAACCCTCAAGAATTGTTTTATAAATAATTCCCTTGAAAACCAAAAAGCAGTTCACCAGTCTTAAATCCATTTCAACATTATTCCATAATTGGACTCCTACAAAAGAAATACATCTTCTTTTAATACCGTTTCAGCCTTTGGTACCGTGAACTTACAAACATCTCAAATCATATTTACACTCATGTATTGAAAATAAACTCACACGTGCCTCCGTATATTACAGCTCCTCCAGAAGATTGACAGAACATTACATAAATCCAAAGAAAGACAATAACTAACAATGTAAAACGTGTTTCATTGATAATTGTACATCATTCAGGACAGATATGAACATAATTAATCAAATTACTGTTATATTAGTGACATTTTTGTCCACCATCTTTCCGCAAGAACACTTCTGGCGTTGGAACCGTAATTTCACGTCATCCCCGTCTCCCTTTCCTCTTCTTCTACAATAAAGGTGAAGATGGCACCACGAAATAATCATAAAAAAATAAATATTTCTGTCAACAGCTGCAAAGACTGTGATGTCAGGCTCCGGTCAGGGGAAGGGTTCCTCCTCCCAGGTTGCAGAGCACTGGGACATGACCATCAATCTCCCAGTGAGATGTGTCCTTGGGCTCCTGGCCCAGGTGTGAACTTGTGCACTTGACCTTTTTTTTAACAAAGTAGGCGGAGAAGGTTACGTGGGTGGTGTCGATGTGGATTGCGTGCGAAGAAATATGCGGGGGGGGGGGGGGGGATCCAAGTCAGCAGCGGACCGCAGGACAGCGGTCTGGAAATTGATGGGCGGGGTGCACCCGGATCCACGCTGCAATGAATCTGTCGGCGAGCTCCCACCGGCCGACACCAAACAATCGTGAATCAAGTGAAGCCGTGACTATCCTGGAACTTTGGACATTAGATTTTGCTCCAAAGAGAAAACTAAAAAGGATTTCTCTTCAATGAAACAAACTGTCACGACTCAAAAGACGGGACCCAAAAGCACGACTCCGAAGTTCAGGTCAATCAAAAGGGTTTATAGGAAAGAGAAAATCACAGCTGTGCTGGAAAAGACTTGAGCAAAGTAGAAAACTAAATCACAACTATGTTGGAAAAGCAAACTAGGACAAAAGACGACACTATCAAGAAGGATCAGGACGAGACAAGAGACGAGACGATCTGACGCGAGACACAGGTAGACAGGCTTAAATACATGAGAACACGGGGAACAGGTGGACACCATCAGGGGCGGAACAGACAATCACACCAACGAGGAAACACCGGGGCACGAAATAAAGTTTCTGAAGCAAGAGAGGACAGTTACTACAAAATAAAAGCGGACATGGACAACAGGACTAAAACTTAAAACTTAACATAAACGACGAGACATGAAACAAACGAATGCAAGCCGACAGTTATTCAGCGGGACAATGGCGACACTATAAGTTGGTCCTCAGTAAGATTTCACAAATCCCTCAAGGATGATAACGAAGCTCGTGAAAAGTAAAAACAACAGACAAGACGGCCCTCACCCCGAGGTCCGTGTAGCCGCTGCTGAACCAATTATAACGCTCCTGATGGGCATGTTCTGGATCTCCATTGTGTTTGTCTAATTAATTAGCACATAGCCTATGGAAAGCACCATTGAGTCGCGGTGGTAATTAATTCCTCCAGAATCACTGCACCCCGAGCCACGGTTACTGTACAATGTGTCTGCGTAGCTACGCTAGCTCGATATGCTAGCTCGCTACGTTAGCTCACTACATTAGCTCGCTACGTTAGCTTTCTATGCTAGCTCTCTATGCTACTAGCTCGCTACGTTAGCTCGCTACGTTAGCTCGCTACGTTAGCTCGCTACGTTAGCTCGCTACCGAGCAGCGCTGATGCTCCCTTCGTTACTTTGAATTGTGCGTCCACAAACCCGAAGCACGTCTTTCCTCTTCCAAGACGGTGGACTTGACGGCATGATACGGTTTGCCCGGCACGCAAAGTATTTATATTCTCTTTATCTGGCCGTTTATACACGTTTTTTATTCGTCGGATTGCTTTTTTGCTAACTTAGTTTTTGTGTTTGCATATCGCTTTAAACGAGGCAGGAAAGTGTGATGTCGGGTGTTTTGCTTTACGGGGAGGAGGAGGGGGGGGGGGGGTATGGGGGGGGGGCTCTGGGTGTATCCGCGGCCGGGCTGGGAGTGCCTTCCTCTGTTCAAACGGCAGGAATAGATCAGTGACAGCCGGCCGAGCCCGGCAGACAGAGGTCACCGCCTGGGTAGGATCAGCGGAGGGGTGTGGGCGTGTCGTGTGAGAGACCCGCGACTGTTTGTGGTGTGTGTGTCGGAGGAAGAGGAGGAGGAGGAGGAGGAGGAGGTGCTGTTGTGCGTTACGGTAGCGGACACAGAAGCCGCTGACGTTTCCCAGACGCTCGGAGTCAGTAGACACGCCTCACCTCCAGCCGCCACGCGTGCGTCCCTTATGATCACCTCTCACTAATCTATAATTACAGTCAGGCCCCGTCCAATAAAATGCATATCTTCACACCCGCCTGCCTCCGTGTACGGTACTCTCCTCCTCTAATTTCTAAAGAAACATCGGGAATGAGAAATCGAGAAAACGCTCCGCTGCCGGTGGCGGCGTGTGTTTGTTGTTAAAGGTCACTTGTAATTTTCCCTGCCAAATCAGCATCAACAATTTCTCTGGCAGGCTTTTCCGGCGTTGCGCCGGAGTGCGTGTGACCTTTTTTCAGCGGGCAGATGATAACCGTTTCCGCCGAGAGACAGGAATAGAAAACAAAATGACCTGTTTAGAGACCAGAAAGGGCGGAGTAAGCAGTTTGCAGCCTTGGCTCTCCTCTCTGTTGAGAGAGAGAGAGAGAGAGAGAGAGAGAGGGGGGGGGGGTGAGTAAGGGGAGTACCGCAGAGATAGAAACAGAGATGGACAAGAACAGAATGCATTGTGAGGCAGAGGGTGTGTTCAGTGATGCTCCCTGCCCTCTGCCGATGGACCGGCGCAGCGTGGCGTTCCTTCCCTCCTCTCTCCTCATCGCTGCTCTTTAGCCGAGGGCGAGCGAGAGCGAGGGAAGACGAGCCGGAAACCCGCCGAGGAACGATCGGTGACCTTTCCCCCCTCGTCTGGTCTCGCTGTAACCGAGCTTGGCACAAAACAAGAAGCGCATGTTTGAATTCCAATTGACGGAGAGCGCTGAATTCCACCAGTACGGACGAGGCCTCGGAATAACTTATGACGGGTGAATAAGTCTGAGTACATTACGTATTTTTCATTGTTTAGGTACAGAATTAAAACTAGGAATACACCCGACCAAGATCGAGTCTCGCCGAAGAGAAAGCATCTCGGCACGAGACACCGACTGACATAATGACTACTGTACGAAGAGCTATTTAAAAACGGCCGTGGTTTCGTCAACGTTCCTGACATTCCCGGCGCTCAGGGCCGAGTTCTCACCCACTTGTACTCTGCCCGTTTATTTTCTCTTCCTCCCCGGCGTGCGGGTTGAAGATCAGTCGTGAGGGTTGTTGACGCTCGTCTTCCACGCCGGGATTGTTATTTTAAAGCAAGTACACAAAGAAACAGTACAATTGTGATACATTTAGCATTTTTGTTTCCCCCCCTCAAGCATTCAAGTCAACAGTATCATTCTTATGGACAAACTCCCTCCCCGACCAACAACCTTTTAATTGAGGATACACAACAACAACAAAACTAAACTAAATCTAATGAAAAATAAAAAATAAAAATGAATTAAGAATTAGTAAATGAAATATACGAATGAAATGAAATGAATGAAATATACTTTATTAATCCCCAAGGGGAAATTAGTTGACAACAGAAGCAGCCCGATAAAACTAAACACAATAAAATACAAGTATAAGAAAGAAAGAAAGTGACAGTGCATAAAGTAAAGTGTGCAAAGTGAAATATAAAATACAAAATAACATAAAATAAAATATATATGTATATATACACAGCATATACAAAACATATATGTAAATGTAAATAAAGCACTGTCAAATAAAATTATATATATATATATATATATATATATATATATATATATATATATATATAGTATAATGCAAAGTGTGTGTATGTGTGTAGTGTAAATGAAATGTGTGCAGTGCAGATCAACAGTGTAGGTATGAATGTGAATATTTACAGTGAGTTATTGCACGTTTCTGGCAGGAGGTGCTTTGTTATAAAGCCTCATGGCCGTTGGTAGGAATGTTCTCCTGTAGAGTAATGAACGGTTATATAAAATCAACGATACACGCTAGCCGCTCTGTGCCTTGACCTGTTGT
>CM070094.1:2847500-2945000 GCA_036178185.1 Liparis tanakae | reverse complement strand
GCTTTTTCTGTCCTGAGACTCAGCCGGCTGGGCACAGTGAATCAACTGGGGAGGAGGAGGAGGAGGAGGAGGAGGAGGAGGAGGAGGAGGAGGAAGAGGGCACTCTTGAGATTTGTATTATTCTGAATAGGAACAACGGTGAATGTCTTAGTCCTTGAGATCGTATTAGTTCGCTGAGATCAAATCCCATCGACACAGTCCTTGGAGCCTCTGTTGTGCTTGAATGGATCCAGACCACAACAGACCTTCGGATCGCGGTTATTTTTGATTGGATGTCACGGAGTGCTCGGAGGGATAACAGGTTGTGCTGTGTTGTTTCTTATGGGCTCTGGGTGCAGACGGTGCTCTGCAGCAAGCTTACGTCTTCTTTTCACTCATCGCATCCGAAATGATAATAATTCGTCGCCCTTTCGCCCCCGTTTCCACGATGAGAGCAGTCCGGGAACTTTAAATCCCGCCGCCTTCGGGTTTAAAACAACAAAGAAATCACCACCACCACCACCTGCGTGTGCATGAAACACACTCATTAGCAGATATTAAAAAGTAGTTTGCGTCTGGGATCGGATGATAGGAGGAGATCGCCGTTAGAGGGTTTTCTTGAAACCCGTTCCTGTTATCTGATCACAAACAACCCCCACAGGGCTCTGATCCAGAACACGGCGACTGGCAGGTGTCTAATGCGCTAACCTGAATCCGCCTGCTCCGTTTCCATTTCACGAATGATGAAATGAAAAATTGAGTTTCATCCACCTGGTTCGGAGCACCAGCTGCCACTTTAAAATAAGAAAGAAAGAAAGGTAGAGCTACGAATCTGTTTGCCCGGCGGCAACGGGATCTTCTATTGCAACGGGAAAATCAATTAATGAGATTATTGAGGCTGTGTAATCCCCCGCCGCCGCTCCATATTCTCATTTAGAGATCTGACGGAAGGGAGCTCGATTGATTGATTGATCAGGTTTCCTACGGTCATGGAAAACCTGGAAATGTCATGGAATTTTAAAATGTTTATTTCCAGGCCTGGAAAAGTCATGGAAAAAACTTAAATCACAAAAGTTTTGGAAAAGTCATGGAAATTTGTTGTCATTTACGTCGAGTTTAAAATAATTCATATGTTTTTGAAAGGAAGACTCAAATTACAATCGGCATACGCCAAGTCCAAACAGATGGATTTGCACATAAAGGATAATAGTTTGATTAAAAGAATAAACATTTATATAAACATGTATAGTAATGTTTATTCTTTTAATCAAACTATTGTCTCTCATGCATTTGTTTTATTTAATGTATATTGTATGCTTTGTAATTCTCATTATTTGAATTTCATGTACACACAGATTGGTCATGGAAATTTGGTTTAAAGTCCTGGAAAAGTCCTGGAATTCCACTGTGTACGAACCCTGCATTATTATTTGGGCGCTTTTGTTTGGTGTTTTTTTTATTATCTTTCAGTGGCAAAAATGTTTTCAGGGACGCTAATTTAATGAGACAAGTTGTCCAATGCGGTCCAGGAGCGCTGGGAGTTCGACGATCAGTTCTCCATCGACTGGTTTGCTGACCGCCTGGTGTTGCTTCTCTTCCAGGTATCGCCTGACTCGCATCGCGGTGGACACTGAAGCCGGTCCCCACGGCAACCAGACCGTGGTGTTCCTGGGATCGGAGAAGGGCATCGTGGTCAAGTTCCTGGCCAACATGGACGGCGGCTTCCTGAACGACAGCGTGTTCCTCGAGGAGCTCAACGTCTACAACCCGGACAAGTACGTCACGCCCCGGGTCCACACGCGTGTGTGTGTGTGTGTGGATATAAATAGAGGGAGCACATGGATACAGTTGCTACAAACAAAGAAAGGCCGGCTATTGCACACACACACACACACACACACACACGTGTGTGTTTTTTAGGGTGTGTGACTTTGTTTCCAACCGATCTCCAGACTCGGCCAAACCCGCCAACCCTCCAGCTCGATCAGGACCAGTCAGCTCCCCCCCGACCCGCGCTGTGTAGTGAGGCCAGCCCGCCAGATGGCTACTCTATCATTTAGGAGGGTTTTGATCGGGTTACACTCGGCCCGACCGCAGCGGCTGGATTAAAGACGTGGAGCCTCGGGCTCTGGATCACGCCGCGCTGCGGTTCCCGACCTCAGCGGAGCCCAGCTCCTCCAAAACGCTTGACTGATTAAAGAAAACGAGCACGCACACACACACACACACACACACACACAGAGGTCTGTGTTTGTCTTCGGAGGCAACCTCCAAGCCCACGCTAATACGTTAGCCGGCCACTGGCTAAGCGTTGCAGCGTACTTGGGGTAGGAGTCAAGAAGGGAAAAGTTGTCCGCGGTGTGACCCTCGCCAAGGCAAATATTTAGCCGAGGGGTAGTGGATGAAAAGGGAGAAGGCGGCACGAGCGGAGGACGGGAGAAAGAACAGAGGGAGAGAGAGAGGCCCGGGCTAGAGGAGGGATGGAAAGAAGGATGCGTTGTTGTGTTAGACAGCCGAGGAGGAGGAGGAGGAGAGGAGGAGAGGAGGAGGAGCAGGAGAGGAGGGCCTTCAAGGTTACCGCCGCCGCCACGCTGCGGCCGAGTGACGGGCCGTATGGAGAGGAGATGGAGGGCCGGCCCTGATCTCTCTCCTCTCCCCGTCTCCTCCCTCCCTCCATCTCCTCCTCCGTCTCTACGGCCGAGCATCAGAACCAGAATCAGAAACCGTTTATTGCCAGGAATGTTTACACAAACGAGGAATTTCTTTTGGCGGAAGGTGCAACATTTGACATGACAAACAACAATCAACATAAACTCAAGTACAATACGGATTAAGATAAAGATAAAGTGCAACAGAGAACGTTTAAAGTGTCTAAGTGTATGTTTCTAGTGACGTGTGTTTAAGTTAAAGTGCATGTTAAAGTGTGTGTGAAGGAGGAGGAGGAGGAGGAGGGAGGAGGAGAGAGGAAGGAGAAAGAAGAGGAGTGAGTCCTGGGGGAGTTAGTCCTGGGGGTGACAGTCAGTCAAGATAAGATAAGATAAGATAGTCCTTCATTAGTCCCTCAGTGGGGAAATTACAGGATTACAGTATCATTGCTCACAAGAGAATACAAAACGAATAATAATAGAAACAAGTAATAGGAGTAATATAAATAAGCATTAAAAAACAGTAGAATATTAATGTACAGGATAGAAAGGTTTATATAAACAAAAAGTACTTAAACGCGTTGCACCGGGCTCCATTGATGAGTCCGACTGCCGACGGGAAAAAACCACCAGCCATCTGGCTCGAGTCGCGTACAGTGAGTGATTTTGCCCGCCGTGCATTACGCGGCGTGGACGGCCTCCCGAAGCCCTAATTGAGAGCGTTAATGCGGGACTAGAGCGCGGAGAGGGGGAGATTAAATCCCAGGATCTGGGATGGAGGGCTGGAGAGAGCAAATGGATGGAGAGAAGGGATGGAGGGCGCGACACGCCCAGAGGGATTAGAGCGTGTGTTCCTGAGGGGGCGAGCAGACAAAAGAAGACTGGCAGGGTTGGAGGAGCGGTGGAGTGGGGAGGAGGAGGAGGAGGAGGAGGAGGAGGAGGAGGAGGAGGAGGAGGAGGAGGAGGAGGAGGAGGAGTGGTTGTATTAGTGGGTTTTCCAGTTGAGTGCAGTGTTATTGCTGACTGCTCACAGAGCCCATCTGTCTGTTTATCCGTTGTAACTGTATCACCCTTTTCTTTATCTCTCTTTATCTCCCACTCTGTTGCTGACCCCCGCGTAGAGGAGTCCGGCTTTATCTCTCTTCTCCCTGACCTCGCGCTTTGTCTTTCCGCCACATCTTAATCTTCCTCCTTTTTTAATCGCTTTTAAATAAACTGCTTAATCTCCTTTTACGGCCTCTCCGGGGTTCGTACGCTCATGGAAAACCTGGAAAAGTCCTGGAAAAAACTAAAATCCTAAAAGTTTTGGAAAAGTCATGGAAATTTGTTATATTCACATGTTCATTTACACCGAGTGTGAAATAATCGATAAGTTTTTAAAAGAAAAACGCTCAAAATATAAGCCGGCGTACTCTCTCAATACGTAAAATGTCGAGATTTCAATTTGGTCGTGAAAATTTGGTTTAAAGTCATGGAAATCCATCGGTCAAAATGTGTAAGATCCCTGTCGCTCACATTCCTCTTTTACAAGACCGTGTCCCTAAATAGCCAGACGGTTGAAGGAAAGTCGGGAGTAACCCGCGTCCCGCGTCCTCTCCTCCGTCTCCCAGGTGCAGCATCGACGGCGCGGAGGACAAGCGCATCGTGGGCATGCAGATGGACAGCAGGAGCCACGCCCTGTGGGTCGCCTTCACCTCCTGCGTGGTCAAAGTGCCGCTGTCGCGCTGTGAGAGGCACGGGAGATGCAAGAAGTGAGTGTGATGTTTGCACATGAAAGCCTTCAATCAGGGTTCTTACGGTCATGGAAAACCTGGAAAAGTCATGGAATTTTTTAAATGGTTATTTCCAGGCCTGGAAAAGTCATGGAAAAAACTTAAATCATCAACGTTTTGGAAAAGTCATGGAAATGTGTTATATTCACTTGATCATTTACACCGAGTTTGAAATAATGATTATGTTTTTGAAAGAAAGACTCAAAATATAAGCTGGCGTACGCTCTCATACTGGCAGCGCAATTTTCTTTTTTTTCTACGTTGCAAGTGAACGCACCGTAACTGGAAGATTCGATGGCCATATCTCGGGAAGCAAATGTTTATTCTTTAAATAAAATATTGTCTCTTATTCATTTGTTTCATTAAATGTATAGGCCTAGTGTATGCTTTGGTATTCACATTGTTTAATAATAAATGTTCTCACTTTTTCATGTATAAATCGAGATTTCAGTTTGGTCATGGAAATTTGGTTTAAAGTCATGGAAAAGTCCTGGAAAAGTCCTGGAAATCCACTGTTCAACATGTGTAAGAACCCTGCTTCATGAATAAACTTCAGTTTACAATATGATGAGGCTCTGATCGTGTGTGTGTGTGTGTGTGTGTGTGTGTGTGTGTGTGTCTCTCACCCAGGTCCTGTATAGCTGCCAGAGACCCGTACTGTGGTTGGGTGTCAGAAGGAGCCTGCAAACAGGTGTTTGATAACACAAAGTAAGTAACATGTTATTAAAGGTGTTTTTTTTTCATGCACGGACGCGTTCGCAAACCGCAGGTGTGAAAATATGAAATGAATGATGACGGTTTTCCATTCAGCTGAATAACTTTCTACAAAAATAAAGTTGCGGTAATGTAAACTGTGTGAGGGCCTCATCGCTCAGCTGGAGTGTTGTTTTAATTAAGATTTAGCATTTCATCACGAGACCATGTTCACGTGGGGATTTACAGTTTTAAAAAAAGACTTCAATTTGGTGTCATCTTCAATTACTCAGAAACCTGTTGATTTAAGTCAGTTGTAGTTCATGTCAATGTGTGCTCCTCCCTGTATCCATGGCGATCCTCCATTACTGTGACCGTACAGTACAACATGCTATAAGCTTTATATCTATTTCTATTTCCTATCTCTTTAACCTGTTATCGCTGATGCATCAGTCGGGCATCCTGGGTGTATCCTTAGACCCGTATGTCTGCTTCTCTCTGATATTGCCTCCTCCCCCCCCCCCCCCCCCCCCAAAAAAAAAGGAGATAACATGAATTGAGGCAGCTCTGACAGGTTGATGGAGTAGCATTGTGGGGGGGGAGGGGCAGAGGTCAATTACAGATGCCCGTGATTTTGTATTTAAAAAAAGAAAAGCCTGACACACATGTGTTTGGAGAGCAACTTTTTAGAAAACAGAACCCCACCTTCACGGTCACGCCCGGTGGCTTCTTTTTTCTTTTTTTCCCCCTCTCTCGATTTGTCGTGTCTGTGATCTTTCTAATTTTATGGTGTGTAACTGCAATTTCCTCCAGCTGACAGAGCTGTTGGAAGGATGAATGGAAAGGAAAGTGTTGCTCGCCCCGGGCTCGGCGGGTTGGGTACGCAGGGTTTTGGTGAAAAGCTCGGTGGTCGCGGTAACCCTAATTTGCGTTTGTAGTTGTGACACAGAACCAGATTTTGCCAGATGGAGTTTTGCGGTGGGATTTTTTTTTATTTTTTTTTACAGATGAAGTCATGACAAAAGGACCAGGGCTCTGGAGGCTATTTGACGTTTAATGAATCTGACCCCCCCCCGCCCCTCATCGACGACACACAAGAGTACACAGAAAAACCCGTCCTCGAAAAAAATAGAAAAAAAGCCACCCAGAGATCTATCCTGTTATTATTCTGTAAAACTGCAGCCGACTGATTGAGTTTCCACTTTGGAGCTGAAGCCGACACGGAGGCATTAAAAGGGCAAATGACCTCCCTCCCTCCTGCTACTGTACAATATTTCTAAGTGAGAGTGGGTGGGGTGAAGGGGGGAGGTGAGGGGGGGGGATTAGGCCCGGTAGGATCTAGGCCTTTTTCATTTGCAGAGCTGCGCATGAGGGATAAAACCAGAGAGGGAGAATCTGAGGCCTTTTGGTGTTAAATAACACAAACGGAGACTCACCTCTCTTTCCACTTCTGAGCTTCCCTCCTCATTAAAACCCCTCGCCGCCTCCCGTTCCCTCGCCTGTTCCCTCGCCTGTTCCTCTAGCAGCAGCAGCAGTCCGTCCGTCCGTCCGTCCGTCGCCTCACCTGCCCGGCCCAGTCCGCGTGTCTATTTTTATCCATCCTCTTCCTCCTCTTTCTTCTTCTTCTTCTTCTTCTTCTTCTTCTTCTTCTTCTTCTTCTTCTTCTTCTTCTTCTTCTTCTTCTTCTTCTTCTTCTTCTTCTTCTTCTTCTTCTTCTTCTTCTTCTTCTTCTTCTTCTTCTTCTTCCATCTTTCCTCTGACATATTCTTTCCCTCCGGCACGCCTCCCCCTCTCCTCTCCTTCCATCTGGCCGCGGCGGGAGCGTGCCAGCGTTCTCATGTGGAGCAATGCCTCTCATACCCAGAGCCCCGTATACAGGGTCTCCTGCAATGTGGTCCCCACACTGCAAAAATTAAAATCTAAGTAAAATGAAAACTCAAATTAAGGCCATCTATGCTGGTTTTTTGACTGATAAGATATTTCTTCTTACAAGGCAGTTTTAATGTTGGAGCATTTCACTTGTTTTAAGAAATCTTAGCAAGTCAAATGTTCCTGTTCTGTTGGCAGATAATTGGGCTTATTGAAAGTAATATTCCCTCATTTTATAACTTTTTTTCCTTGTTTATTTATTCCCCACCCCACCCCACCCGCCGTGCTCATGCATGTCACCGCATGTGATTCTGTGCGGTCGCCATTATGCAAACAAGGTACACGAGTGTATTTCACCGACAAACACATCATCAGCATATTAAAACGCCCGAGTTAATTATTCACGCCGTTGTCACGGCCACCGGCCCTCGCCGCTCTCCGGATCAGAGCCTCTCGGTTACACTGTACCTACAGTGGAGCAGGTCCCTCTCCGGATGAATAATGAATGATGTCACACCTGACCTGCATTTCCGTCCCCCTCGCACGACGTAATAATCACATCGGATGCAAGATGATATGAAGGTGGGGGAAGAAAAGCGTCCCCCGGGCGTCTCCAGTTATGTACAGTGCCGTTTTGCATCACGCCGTTTCAGCGGGACCTTATTAACCGTCTGCGCCGAGCCGTCTGCGGCGTCACGCTCACGCCGCCGCACCGGGACGGGAACCCGCTAAACGAGGAGTTCAGGTCCACACGCGGGGCTCGGACCCGGGAGCGCTGGTGGTGAATTCGTCCCGAGGCCGCGTGGCGTTTAAACACCTCGTGGTCTTCACCTCAACAACGTCTCACCGTGAGTCTGCCAAGTTATTATAAAACCGTGGAAACCACGGCCGAGAGGTCGGGGGTGTTTTTTCCGGTCGGACGTCATTTCACGGAAGGGCGGTACGAGGAAAACTGCTCTAGAAGAAGAATAGAATAGAAATATACTTTATTAATCCCCAAGGGGAAATGTGTTGACACAGTAGCACCAATAAACTAAACACAATAAAATATAAATATAGAAAGAAAGAAAGGGACTGTGCATAAAGTATACAAAGTGAAATATAAAATACAAAATAAAATAAAATAAAATATATATGTATATATATATATACATATATATATATATATATATATATACACAACATATATGTAAATACAGCAATGTAAAATAAAATAAAATATATATGTATGTGTATATATATATATATATATATATATATACACAACATATATGTAATGATGACGTTTGTGCTCAGAAAGGTTGAATTGTGCGTCTGCTTTGCGATTATGATTGTGTATGATGAGTAAATCCGATAAGCAGATTAAATATACCCCATGATATCAAAATAGAATGATGTTGTTGTTGTTGTTGTTGTTGTTGTTATTGTGGCTGCTTTTGAAGGGTTATTAATTATCAAGAGGGCGAAATTCACCATCTCTGTCCCAATTAAGGTGCTTAATTAAGGAAAGATGAAAAGTAAATGAAGGGAAAACTATCTCTCAATCGTCTGAAAGACATGAATAAACATCATGGGCTTGAGAATAGAATAAATTCAATTGTATCCCCCCATAAACTCTCCATCTTGTTGTCAGGTTCACGGGATAAGGGGTGGGCGATGCCGTTTTGGAAAAATAATGATTATTCTTCGCGCTATAATTGAGACCAGTGGAGGGAGAGGAGGCCGGGGGAGTGGCAGGAGGTGGAGGAGCAGCGAGGGGGGGGGGGGGGGAGGAGGAGGACTGGGGGAAGCTGTCATGCGTGAGCGTGATGCCGGTTGACAGTCGCTCCGCTCTGTTTCACAGATCTCCTTACTGTCGGCGCTGGTCCTTCAGAAGGAGAGCAGGTCTCCGTGCAGATCACAGAATAGCATCTCCGAAGCTCCTCCCTCTCTCTCTCTCTCTCTCTCTCTCTCTCTCTCTCTGTGTGTCGTATGATGGCCTCCACAAGCATGGCTACCCCTCGCTGCCCTGCTCCTCGCCCATGTGATTGGGACTACAGCCTCATGTCTCTACTGAGCCCAGATCAGGGATGTCCTGTGTGCACAGATTGTCCTCTGAGGAAAATGTGTCACTTGTGATGTCGGGCTACACAAAATAAACGAAATGTAACCGTCAGATGTTGAAAAATATCAGAGACAGTATCATTTTTTTAATTTTTTAATTTCGGTTATATACAAAAAGCAAGATTTTTTTACAACAAAAGAAGAAAGCGGCTAACCGAAAGGGTCAAGGCTGAAGCTATCAAGCTTATAAGTGCCCTAACCTGTGATTTCAAGAGAAAACTTAATTCACATATATACACATACACATATTGAGACTGTGTCCCTTGTTTTATACATTTCCATCATTTTCCACCAGGAGTTCTAGGATTCTACTTATTGTCTTTTTTTATCAAGATCAATATCACGATCCTAGATTAGTAGATTATCTTTGTTTAGCATAGAGACTGTAAACAGCTCGGTCCAACATCTTTCTAGCAGCGCCACTAATAATAATAGATTCCATATTATTTTTCATACACACTAAACACGTGTTTTCTCTGCATTCAACCCAACCGTATATCTCATTTCTTTTTCTATTTAAGTTTTTTTTTTGTGTGAAAAGAAAATGTATTTGGCTAGTACCTTGTTTGAGTTTCTGCTGGTTGCCTGGCAACTGCTCAGAGTCAGGTAACAGTGGAGCACATCCTTCCTTTGTACCCTTCGGGTGGATTGTGCTACGTTCAGACGTCTCCTGTCTTTGTGCTAAGCTAAGCGTAGCTAACTGGCGGATCACGTATCGATCTTTTCTCGCTCGGCGACAACGTGAATAACGTCAAACCACTTCCTGAAGACTACACACGCACCATGAGATCCTCTCGCTCCAATAAAACATCTATTTATACCGTCACTTCTGGCAAAGCGTCTCGTGCCAGCTATGGATTCACCAGCCTGCCAGCATTCCTCCCCACCGCTGACTTCAGGCCTCCGGGGCGCCTGCGAGGTGTTCTTTGATGCTCCTCCAGCGCGGGGGTTGGGGGGGGGGTGGGGGGTGGGGGGTGGTGGGGGGGCTCCGGTTCCCTCGTTTAGCCGCGGCGAGCCTCGAGTGGCGCGGCCTGTTTTTTTTTTCCCAGCGCTGACCGTGACGTCTCTGTTCCCCCCGCAGATCGGCCTTTGAGCAGGACGTGGAGCACGGCAACACAGATGGCCTGGGAGACTGCCAGAGTAAGCAGGCCCTCTTCACTCTTATCTTTCCCTCCTCTGTTCCACCCCCCCCCCCCACACACACACACACACACACACACACACACACACTCCCACACTCCTCTCTTCTCTGTTAACTCAGCCTCCCTCTCTTCTCTCGGCCCCTGCGTTTTTTCCTTCTTCGCTGCTGCCACCTTGTTCTCCCCCGTCTGTTCCTCCCTCACAATCCTCTCTTTCAGCCTCTTCCATCCATCTGTCCCTGTTCGTCCCTCGTCCTCGTCTGTCCCCCCCCCCCCGCCGCGGTCTCTCCGGTACCACGGTCAATAGAGTGTTGTGTCCGGCTCGGGCAAACACTAGATTCCCTTTTTGCAATTGGCTACGAAAGACACGACTCAAACATGGAGCGGCAGCTGAGCCGCGAGAAAAGCCGCTTTAACTCGGCGTGTATTTGATCCGTTATGTCCAGAATAACTGTTTGGACTCTGTTTTATTTGTGGTTTTTTTATATATTTTTTTTATTTTAAGGCAAGTACACAAAGAAACAATGCAATTGTGATACATTTAGCATTTTTATTTCCCTTTCCCATTTGTATAAGTATCATTCTTATGGACAAACTCCCTCTCTGACCAACAACCTCTTAATTGAGGATACACAAAATAAAACAAAAAATTAAAGTAAACTAAATCTAATGAAAAAAATAAATAAAAAATGAATTAAGAATTACTAAATGAACGGTTATATAAAATCGACGATACACGAGAGCTGCTGTTTGCACTCTGTTGACGTTCGACCGCTCGGCCTGTAAGAGAAACTTCAGAACAGTTTGACCTCTAAAGGGTCAGCGCGGTCCATTTCATCCACATTCTGACTGTTTACTCAGAGTAAATGTAGGCGGCGCATTTCCCCTTCAATTCCATCAGCGTGTTCAGTCAAGGGGAGCCATCGTGTCGCCCCTTCATTAGAGGCTATAGATCACCTCTGATTTAAAGTTGGGGGAATATCGAGCAGCCGGTCGATTCTAAATTACTTCAGAAGTCGTGGCTTTTTGATCATGTTAACGCGAACTTCACTCCCACAAATAACACGTTTCCCCTCGTTTCTTTTCTGCTTCTTCCAGACACCTTCGTGGCGCTGAACGGTAAGTATTCCAGATGTTACCATCAAATGAAAAGCAGGAGCCCCCGACTCTTTACCTCCGACCACACCCCTTCATCTCGTCAATCAATCACCCGCTCTCAGGGAAATGAAAACTCCGCCCACGCGTGTAAAGACGGGTTATTAATGACTCGTGCTGCTTTTAACGGAATTCATTTGGTTCCTTCTGTTTCATAGACGTTCCCTCCAGTTACGAAGGTAATGAAACAAAAAGAGCGGTCGCTGCAAATTCACCCGCGGGCGGCGTTGTCCCCCCCCCCCACCCCCCCACCCCTCGCCCCGCCCCCTTTTGGAGATCAGAACGAAGGACGTAGGATTAGAAATTAAGAGATGAAAAACCTGCAACGTTGATTCTAATCCCATCCTGATTCTATTAGACCTGCTTTCCCTCCTTAATTGTTCCAGCTCCTCTGTGCGACATCATCGATTAGCCCTGACCTTTGCTGCTAATTGGATGGAGCTGGTTGTTGGTGGTGCAGGACTTTGATGGTGCACATTGAGCAGGACATGTATGAGCAGAGGGAGATGGAGACGGCTTTAGAGGCGGGAAAGATCCGACGCCTTTCTGCCGACTGCCACCGACTCTCTCCGCTGTAGAAAAGAGGAAAAAGAAAGCCGACGCGTACATACACACACACACACACACACACACACCTTTTTATGTTCCCGCACAACACTCTCCTCTTCAGACGGCGAGTCGTATCGTCGCCACGGCGATGACTCGTCTGCCGCTGGAGTCGATTTAAGGAATGATAAACAGAAGTGATCAGCCTGCAGCGGAGCAGGATGTGTTATCCACAGCACCCACACATCCAGATAATTTTTTATGGTTTTCAGTAAATCTCTTTCTCTCTCTCTCTCTCTCTCTCTCTCTCTCTCTCTCTCTCTCACACACACACACACTCTCACACTCTCATACCTCGCAGCTGCCAGATCAAACAGTCAGATCCATACAGGATGACAAGAATAGTTATTATAAAGTTGTTCCAGAAAAGCCCAGCTCTCGCTCTCTCCGCTCTCTCCCTCGCCCCTGTGGCTCTACAACCCCCCCCCCCACACACACACACACACACACACACACACTGTGCTCCTCCCTCCTTCAGATCCAGGGTCAGAAAAAAGGGATCTGTATTGGTGTACACCCCTATAGTGCTGAATATGCTCCATAGGCTTGGCTGTGTGTGTTTCCAGACACACACACACACACACACACACACACGCACACACACACACACACACACACACACATCACCCAGTTTACAACACAAAGTCTCAGCCTTTACCCGAGCCCCTCTTGTCTATCAGTCGGTGGTTGATATGGATTTAAAGATAAATAAATGCCCCCTCTTCCTCCTCTTCCTCCTCTTCCTCCTCTTCCTCCCCCACTCCCGACGAGACAGCCTCCCGTTTAATCTGTAGAAAGAGAGGGATGTGCATCCGTCGGCATTTTCTATTTCATTTCCTTCTCCTCCCTGATCCGCGGAGGAGCTCTCGCTCTCTATGTGTGTCATCTGCCTGAATTGCACTTCCCCTGGCGGTGGGGGGATGAATTATAAAATAGGCCTGTCACACTAATCTCTCAGCCTTGGGCCAAGAGTTAAATAAATCATTTTAATGATTGCCGTGGCACGCGGAGGGGGGGGGGGGGGGGGGCTGCGGGTGGCGCCGTGCGTCGCCTACCAGCGTTAGCTCCCCTGGAATGCCACGCCCCCTTTTTCAAACCGCATAAACACATTGAAAAAGCACTCGCACATCTGCACAAATACACACACACACACACACACACACACACACACACACACACACACACACACGGTCTCCTCCTCCGTGGAGGTTGTTGATAAAAGCGTTGTCAATCTTCATCACGGGTGGATGTGGTTTTCTTTTATTGCATTATGTTAAATACAAGCTTGTGCAAAAAGAGTGTAGGGTGGCTTAAATGTTAGCATGTGGGAACGTAATGAGATTAGCATGGTTCCAAAATAACCAGTCAGACAAAGCGTACACGCACATACTCGCTTTAAGAAGAAAGGCGGGGCCGGGCGGGAGGAGAGAGGAACGGTCCATCGCCCACGCCGAGGTGAACTTTGTTGCACTTGTCACTCCGAAGGTGTGAGAGGCGTCCTGCGCCGGCCATTCCGGCCGCCGCCTCATCATCGGTGTAACTTTCCGGCCGCGTTACGATACCCTCTCCAACCGTCGGCCGGCGCTTCGTTTGGACCGCGGAGGAATTTAATTACAGGGAGGAGCCAAATCGGAGAAAATTCATTAAATGTTAACGACACGTTTCTCGTGATGGATGGAGCCTTCGCCGCCGAGGGCCTCGCTATATAAAGATCACCGGCCGGGCAGGATGCAAAAAACGTTGGGGTTTTTAAAGTGGGGGAATAAGCGGAGAGGAGACGAGGAAAGGAGGGATGAGAGGGAACGTTTCCGATTATCCTCTCGCCAATCATTTTGACAATTAATAATTTGGGCCAGAAATATAAATAAGTACTTCAATCCAGAGCCCAAGGTGTCGTGCAAAAATAACGGAAAAGTGAGTTGAAAAGTTAGGCGAGAGGAGGAGGAGCGTGAGCCGAGTTAGAAGAGATCCACGGCCGAGGAGAAAGTTTCAGGCAGACTTCTCGACAGAAGGATGGAAATAAAGTATGAAGTTTGTCTGTGGTCCGTCGAATCAAAGGGAGACGCCCGATGGCGACTGTGGAGCGGCGCCATCGTACTCTGACAGGCCCAAAGGAGCTCTGACACCTCCAGAACAGGAGGGGAGAGAGTGACAGGAAAAAAAAGAAAAGAAAGGGCACATCTCTCCTGACATACACACACACACACACACACACACACACTTGCTAATGAGTTACCCTGGGGTCACCGTGGAGAAGCACTGGGTTGCATTGCACATCCAAGCAGATGTCCTCATATGTGTGTGTGTACACTTCAAAGGAAGAATAGATGCAGTGTGTGTGTGTGTGTGTGTGTGTGTGTGTGTGTGTGTGTGTGTGTGTGTGTGTGTGTGTGTGTGTGTGTGTGTGTGTGTGTGTGTGTGTGTGTACCCCCCTGCTGGCCCGTGCTCATATGCACTGAAGCCCGTCCCCCTCGGTTAACCTGTGTTGTGTCCGGCAGGCCACCACCACCGCCACCACCACCGCACCCTCTCCCCCCCCACCTCGGCCCCGCCCCGGCCGGGGCCCCCTGGGGCGGGGCCGCATGGTGGAGCGGAAGGACCCCCCCATGAGCTCAGACAAAGGGGAGGACCCCTACGTAGCCGTGCCCTCTCAGACCCAGCCCGAAGCCAATGGTAAGCCTTGGAACACAACAGATCGCAGTCAATTTGGTCCATTGTCACCTGTGGCAAGGGAGGGGGAGGGGGGGGGGGGGAGGAGGAGGAGAGAGAGAGAGGGGGGGTGGGGTGGAGGGGTTGTGTAATTGAGATTTACGGCTGCCTGACTGCTTCCAGCTGACGGGGGGTAGAGATGCTGCATCGCTTTCTCTCCAGGGGACAATTTGCCTCACACTGTGCACGTCAGGCGCACCCCCTAAAAAAACGTATGCAAACACACCGACGTCCCACTACGCACACACATAGTAAACGCTCGGCGCTCGTTAACACGCGCGCGCGCACACAGGACGGATTTATTATCAACGCGCCGTAATGTCCCACAGGAGATGTAATACCCACACCATTACACTCACGGAAGAAGAAGAAGAAAAAGAAGAAGAAGAAGAAGAAGAAAAAACCTTCATATATTATAAAGGTATTTATTTCCCGGGGAGGACCTCTGTCATGCTCTGCGCCACAGTGACGTGACATTGAACGCCCTCTTTCCCTCCCGCGTTAACAACCTGGGACGATCCGCCGGATAGATGAGACGGAGGGAAGAGGAGAGGAGGGAAGGAGACGAGTGTAGAGCCCTACGAAATTAAGAAATAAAAGAATGAGGTCACTGCAGCGCGTTTGGTCCCTTAATAAAACAAACAGGCCTGTTACAGACCGTGCAGCATGCGCCCGCCACATCACACACGCCACGCTGTGAGCGGCTTTGAGGAGATATTGATTGTTAATAATGATTATTCCTTCACAGCCGTAGTATAGACAGACTGAGTATGAGGAAGAACAAAGGGCCGTAGCGTAGCGAGCGTTATCGGCATCATGCGGCGTAATAACGAACAACGAACGCGTCCGCCCAGGAGACCGTTGTTCGAGTCCCGCGTGAAACAGAAATCCAAAAGTAGAAGTTGATTCTCTCGCTTGTCACGTACTGTTAAGTGGAAAGAGAGTGGGCGGTTGTTCTTTGACCGTTGGCACGTTTTATATTTTATGAAATATTACTATGATTATTTAAAATCTTTCCCGAGGTTTGCAGAAACGTACGATGCCAACTTGTTTTCTTCTTCTGCCGGCTGCTTTGCGTCAAGCAAACACATGTCATAAAACCACAGAACCCTCACAAAGCCAGAGTTCATCCACAGCTTTAAACATCAGACGCACACAAAAGTAACGCGACCCGAATGTACCGTCACCAAAACCCGGAGCCACGGCCATAAAAACACACAGCGGTCCCTCGTGAATACAGACTCTGTGGACGTCAGCTGGAAGCAGTCCGGCGCCCGGCGGGTAGATCCAGACGCACAATGGTGGAGAGACTTCAGACAGCATGCCTCCAGCCAGCATCTCCACATGCTGCCGCTGCCCTCGTTGCCTCTACCTGAGCAGGCGGAGTGTAGTCCAGCCTCCATATTAATGGTGAGGTATGCTAGGATTTAAACAATTATATATATATATATATATATATATATATATATATATATATATATATATATTTTTTTTTATATATGTAAATATATATTTATATATATGTAAATATATATTTATATAATTGTTTTAATATCCATATATATGCATACAGTATATGGATGTTGAAACAATTATATATATATATATATATATATATATATATATATATATATAATTGTTTTAGCGTCTGTACATTTATTTATATATATATATATATATATATATATATAAATATATGTATGTTAAAACAATTATATATATATATATATATATATTTTTTTTTATATATATATATATATATATATATATATATATATACATCCAAATACATAAGCCCCCCCCCCCCCCATATTTGGGGGGCAGGAGATGCTCAGGTAACTGCAACAGGGCTTCATATTTCAAACCAATGCTTCCTGCTGTTTGTTTTCTGTACTATCATTATTATTATGATTTTCACCAGACACCTTTGCAGCTTCTTTCAGTGTTTATCAGTTATATTTCAATTTCAGCTCTGTTATCTTGTATTATTTATTTCCTTTTCTACATACGTGTCAGCTCTGATGAGGCGCGTTTGGTTTTCCTTTGAGCGGTTCTTGATATATTTTGCATGGCTTCGTCTGAGACTGATATTTTGTTCTCCTTTTTTTCTTTGCTGTTTGTATATTTGCCTTTTTCTTCCCCTTTGATTGCTTTGATGGTATTAGGCACAGTTTTGCCTCCATGCAGCTTAATGCTCTTCAGCATGGCAAATTGAGCGCCACAGTGAGCAGCATTCATTTCCCGCTCCACCCATCCTGCCTCCTCTTCCTTCCCGCCGCCCTCAGTCCTATTGGCTTCAGGTGTCAACTGTACTGTGAAAACTTAGCAAACTGCCTCAAGTGAAATGTGGAAATGGCATCAATATATGAAACATGATTATGGAGTCACAACGTTTTTATCTTAATGGCATAGAGATAAATCCATATGGCGCATTTTACAGAAGCAATAAGGAATGCTCATTTAACCACCAGTCTCTCAAATTAAGTAAAAAAGTGTATGCTCATAAGTATTAATTAGCTCATATCAAAAGTCGTTTGCAGGCTGGTGGCGATTTAAAGAACATTACAATTACTCCCCAACTTTTTTTCATTTGCAGTTGAGACATTGCCGAATCTTATCTGCTAATGAATATTACAGTGCTGCCAATATGTATTAGCCCGACACCGTAGTAATTACAAACGCTGCAAAGTGATGAGGATTCACACGCGGAGGATAGTTAGCACCCAACAGCATCATTATCCGGCATTCCAGTGGGACCGCCGCGGTTGCCAGGTGGCCGCTTGTGTTTCACAGTACATTTGAGCCTGGTGTCTGACTTTCTGTCTGCCTGCCTGTCTGCCTGTCTGTCTGCCTGGGCCTCATCTGTCTCCGTCACATCTTCCTGCACCCTGTCAGCCGCCCATACACCTCTCACCCGCATCTTTCCACCATCTGCTGCCATTGTGATCAGTCTCCCTTCCACAGGACCTCTCATCTGACTGGGATGGCATGTTCCAAGGCTGTACCTTACCTAGTGCGAATTAATTCCTGAAACCAATTTATGTAGCTCCCCCAATGCCCCTCCCCCCCTGCCTATCTCTGTCTGTTTTCCTCCATCTCTGCACCTCCTCCTCCCCCTCCTCTACCCTTGTAGTCTGTCTCTTCTCCAACTGGAGTCATATCTCTTCCCCTGTCTGCAGGAATGAATCCTTGCCTCCCCCTCTCCCCCATCCCTGCTCTCTCTCCTCTTTTTACCTCTCTCTCTCTCTCTGTCAGACCCTCTCCCCCCACCCAACCCGACCTGTAGCCACCGCTGTGTTGCTCCAATTTATGGGTTCATTACAGCAGCAATCCAGGGAAGAAGGAAGAGGGGAGAGGTGGAGGAGAAGAGGGATGGAGAGAGACACCAGGGGAAGAGACATGGGAAATGAGGGAAGGGGAGAAGGTGAGGGAGGGAGGGAGGGGGGGGGGGGGTGCATGATAAAGATTTATTAAACATAACATGACAATAATGTAGTGCTGAAGGTTATAAGTGAGGGAGTGTAGAGATAGGAGGTGGACAAACCGGCTGAGAGACGGAATTGAAGAAACAAGATGGAAGAGAGGGAAATAAGATACAAAATGTAGAGAGATGGTTCTCTCCATCCCGCCCAGTCATGTGTTTTCATACCGGGCCACAACTGTAACCCTGAACTGGCCACATTGCTCCGCTAAATAATCGTGGATGCTGTAGAACAACAACAAAATGATACAATGTATGTACGTTCTACTTCCAAAGATAATCTATTTACAAGGCAGAAGCAGGTATGATGTTGTTGTGTCAACATAATGAGGATGTTGATTTGCAGAACGTGAAATGTTGCCTCTGAACTCATCTGCAAAACATCCCCTGATTATGTGTTTCATCCGCTCTCCCACAACATCCGCAGGAAGCAACAAGAGCGCGATTAAACCTGCGACGCTGGCCCTTTAAGGCAGCGCTGAGTTAAAGGTGCAATGTACAGGATGCAGAGGATTAATATAGCAGCGAGCATCTGTTTGCTGACTCCAGATATAGTGGAGCAACGTCTACCTGGGCAGAGGATGAAGTCACTCTTGTAATCCGAGCTTCTTCTTGAATTGCTGATGCGGCTGCTCGTGCATGTTGTGTGTGTGTGTGTGTGTGTGTGTGGCCGCGTGGTATGCAAATACTAAAATTATTAAAAGAAAATAGCATTGCAGGTGAACATAATCCAGGTCCTATTACATATCTCAACATATCCGTGGAGGGACATCCGTCATACATAAACGTCTTTTCGGTGATTCTCAGGAGGACCGTTCACGAGTGTCGACCCACGGAAGACGACGCCGTGTTTACATCTTGAGAAACGGCGAACACGAGTCTCGATTTCAAATCTGAGGAACCGCAATATCGTTTCCGACGCCGGGTTTCTAAAACATGGCGTTGATATTTATTCGCCATTAGACGAGAGCGTGTGAAGTGTACCGAGAGATATGATTCCCCCTCGTGGATTTTATGGTAATACCAACGACTCTGACTCTGAGCTCTCAGCTCTGTGACGCCTGGTTGCCGAGGTGAGGCCGGCGTGATGGAGGGGTAGGATGACCTCCCTCACACAGGGATACAGCGACACTTTTATTTTTTTTCGTGCAAAAAAGGTCTCTCGCTTGGTCATTTCCATTCACCTCACTTTCTGAAATGCAGTTAAAGCAACGGCGCTCCATCGTTATTGGGGGCTGGTATGTTAATCTGGAATGTCAGCGGTAGTTTTTGAGGGGATCTGTCAAAACACGTCCAGTGTGATTTAAAACTTAGTTACGGTGCACAGCATACACATGATGAAGACGAGGAATCCAACCTTCGTCACCATGACTGCACGCCCCTTAAAGAGTAGAGCCGTGGCTGGGATCTTTGCTTTTCACACACTATACCTGTAGTGTTGAAACACCTGAACAGGGTCGGGTAGGGTCCCTCTAACTACTGACAAATCCACATTTTAACTCTGAAAACTACAGCAAACTAGTTTCAAACTGGACCAAAGGGGCGTGTAGCACATATAAGAAGTGGACGTAGTCATTTATGTATTCTATTTTAAATTTATTTAACCAGGAAATGCCTCATTGAGATTAAAAATCTCCTTTACAAGAGCGTCCTGGCCAAGACGGTAGCAGAGCAAGAGGAGGCCTTGAGCGAAGATGGTAGCTTCCAGGGTTTTCCAGATGAATTAGCGTACAAAGATACGATGGAAGTACGTATAAGTAGAATAGCCTTATAAATAAGGACATGCCAATGATTTCTTCTACGGATAGACAGAGATGGTAGACAGTATCTAAGGAGTGAAGGCATTGAGAAGATGCATGCATATATAAGACATCACCATAATCAATCACAGGCATAAAAGTAGCAGCAACAAGTCTCTTTTTAGCATCAAAAGAAAAGCAAGACTTATTTACCCAGCCTCACTTTCAACTTCTTCACAAGTTGCTGAATGTGAGGTTTAAAAGAGAGAGAATCATCAATCAAGAATCCCAGGTGACATCACCCATTGGTTGGGCGAATGGCGCTTTGAAGCCTTGAGTTCTGCATTTTGTCCGTCTCCATCTTGTTTTTTGTTTTTTTTTCCAATCATAAGTGACACGAGAAGATGGAGCCAAGTACACAAATACTAGATAGGAAATATTTAAGCTACCGACATTTAAAAGTAACTTCCATGAACTGATACTACATCGTGTAGATGGGGGTTGATGTTCAAGTTAAAGATGAAAACAAAGACGACTCCCAAACCAGAGAACGCTGTGGTAGCCACCCGTCAATCACGAGGTAGCTCCGCCCCCTTCAGCGCGCTCTACATGGACCATCATTCACTAAATGAACATCAGGCTGTATTGAAGAAGACTTGAAACTAGAGATTGAGACATAAACTCATGTTTACGATGTTTACTGAGTGAGAGAAGTTTAGGGTAATGACATCATCACCTATCAGGACCGCAGGGTTGCCGTCTGGCCGGTAGCCATTTCTCTTGAATGTAGTCGTTATATAAATATCACACATTACCTTCCGGATCTATTTCTCTCTCCCACTAGTGAGCAAAAAGAGCCGGAGGACGGATTTTTTGGGGTCGAGACTTCAAATTACCCGTCCTTGGAAGAGAGCCGACGAGATTAGACGGTTTAGTTCGACTGAAACTCGCTCGCTGTCGGATGAAGCGTCTGGCGGGGACGTTTCCTTCAGGAGGCTACGAGGGCAATCGGGTAATTTAATGTTGGTAGTTGCGTATGTCCTCGCAGTAGAATGATAGGATTTAGCTTAATCCCATAAAAAAGTGTGATGGGATTGAGGTTCAAAGTCATTTGAGGACGATTGCACGGCAGCGTAGGAAAAAAAAAATGTAGGTTGTTTTTTTAGTTGTTTTTTTTGGTCAAATGCTCCTACAACTGTAATTATAACACCTTCATTAGTGGTTCAACGGCAGGATTTTGTTCCTCGCCGGCCAGAGATTGCGATAGACGTCTGTGAGGCGGACCCATTATGTGCAGCTCATTGTTAATCATAACAGAAACAGCGGACTGGATGTTTCCCCGGCGTTACGCACTTCCCCGACTGACGTCAATCTATAAGCCATAATTTCCTCCACTGATTAGCTTATTGTTCTTTCAGGCCCGCTTTAGTTTTTTTTCCGTGCACATTTGCCGCTCACTATTCCATTTTAATGTTTCGGTTCGTGCTTCTCGGTCAGACCTTCTCGCCTTCTGCCCGTCTCGTTCGAACGCTTTTGTCTTTTTTTGGGGGGGGGGGGGGCGGCGTGAAACCGAATCTGGTAACGCGGCCGCTCGTCCCCTTTGTGCCTCTGCGGCGTCTCTGCGACGCATTCAGCCGTCGTTATTCTGCTTCGAACGCAACTCGAACGCTCACGTGCACGACGTCCGTGAGCGAGTAGATAAAGCGACACTATGTAACAATTGTACCTTAAAATAACAGCTTGAAAGAAATGGTGCCACTACAATGACTTTTAATATGTTGATGTCTCCTCCACCACTGCCATCAGGGTCTGGGGGGAGAAAACCCGACTATGTGACATGTTGTAGCGCCCGGTCCTTGGACCTGCTTTCTGTCATGATGACCAGCGTCACATAGTCCAGTCCACCTCACAGGGGACTTTTTATTGTCTCCGCTACGCGACGTAGAGACAGAGAGACATGCTGCTGTGGAGACGACCAATAACAGAGCTTTAGTTTAAAGAACAAAGACGTCTTTAAGAAAGGGACCTGACATTACTGCTGCTGTCACCTGGAGGAGAGAGAAAGTTACAGGGGGCGGAGGAGATTATTTATTTTAACTCAAACTCAAAAGAGCCATATGCGTCACCAGAAGAGCCACATATGGCTCAGAGCCAGAGGTTCAGACCCCTGATCTATCTAACTGAATATTTACCACACTGAAGTACACGTTAAATACCTGAAGGGGGCGCTACAAGGGAAACACTACAGTGGGGCTTTAAAGGACAACATTAACAAACGTCCATCTATGAATTACAACACATTTCACTTCAGTCATACGCAGAAGGCGGATTCCTGTCACACCTCTCAGTCACAGTGTGATGAAATGAGTAAATGAGTGGGTCGCCGGCGGTGACTCATCAACAAGTATTTTTTTTATTTTTCTAAATCACGGTGGAGGATTTCAACTCTCGCCGTAAACCGGCGGCGCCGTGGAGCGACCGCCTCGAATCCCCCCACGTGTGATGGAGGTTGAACTCAGAAATAATTGCATTAATTGATGTAGCTGTGTTATTCGCGCCGGGCAGCCCCTTTTCACCAGCCTATCACCCATTAATACGCACAGCGCGGGTGTCAACGTCAGCCATCAAACAGCGGATGATTACGGTTCCCAGGGAGGCGTAATTCAGCTTGATTTCCTCCGAGCATTTAATACTGCGCTGCGTATTCACGGAGGTGGATAGGTTAGTGCATCGGTGTTAATACCTGAGGCGCAGAATGATATAATTAGGGCTTTAATTGTAACTTAACAGTCTCATCAATATGCGGCGCACTGGATTGTCTGATGAACCCTTTAATATTGAATAACCCCATTACTGCGAGTGCTTCTCGAAAACGTAAACATACACAAGACACAATGGGATAATGTCCTAGCTGGGGATTAAATGGGACTTCATAAATTGTTGTCGCCATCTAATCACAATTCTCCTTTTAGACATATTAATCAAGAGGGCCGCTGAGTGCTCTCTGAAGAACAGAACATGCTCTCCTCCTCCGTCACTTTCTTCCCCTCCATTAGTTAGCGACGTCCAGAGCCTCAACAAGTGGCTCGTCAGTGAAGTCTGATTCGTATCGCCGTGTAGACGCTGCCTCCGCGTCACCGGCCTGCAGTCGGAGGTTAGGGTCTCCCCGCCCCCCCCCTGTCCCCCCCGTCACCCCCGTCACCCCTCTGTGATGTCTCACCACCTTTGAAGTTTCCCCAACGCCGACACAAAGACGAGCCCTGTGGGCGAGAGTCAGTTGGTGCTTCTGAAGAGATTAAGACGAGTGTGAGGGCGAGAGAGAGAGAGAGAGAGACAGAGAGAGAGAGAGACAGAGAGAGAGAGAGACAGAGAGAGAGAGAGAGAGAGAGAGAGAGAGAGAGACAGAGAGAGAGAGACAGAGAGAGAGAGAGAGACAGAGAGAGAGAGAGAGAGAGAGAGAGAAAGGGGGAAAGAGAGAGACAGAGAGACGAGAGAGAGAGACAGAGAAAGGGGGAAAGAGACAGACCGAGAGAGACAAGGAGGGAGAGAGAGACAGAGAGAGAAACGGGGAAAGAGAGACCGAGAGAGAAAGGGGGAAAGAGAGAGACCGAGAGAGACAAGGAGGGAGAGAGAGAGAGAGAGAGAGACAGAGAGAGACAGAGAAAGACAGAGAGAGATAGAGAGAGACAAGGGGAAAGAGAGAGACAAGGAGGGAGGGAGAGAGAGAGAGAGAGAGAGACAGAGAAAGACAGAGAAAGACAGAGAGAGAGGGAGACAGGGGGAAAGAGAGAGACAGACCGAGCGAGCGAGAGAGAGAGAGAGAGAGAGTTCACCCTCTCCCCTCAGAGCAGATTACAAAGTGTTCTGGTTTAGCGTGTTTTGCCGACCCGGCTGCTATCAGAGTATCTGAGATACGTGTTTAATATCTGCATGTTGAGACCCGAGGCGTCGAGATATTCAAATCAAGAGAAACCACGGGACGCCTCGCCTTGCATTCTGGGGGGGGGGGGGGGGGGGGGGCGACGTCACGGTCCAGTCAGGAGTAACCGTGGGCTTGTGAAGCAACACGTTGACACTTCTCAAGGTCACGCTGTTGAGAAGTTTGGAAAAGTTTGCAAAAAAATGAACAGAGTGGCGTCGAGCGCTCGGCCGGAGTCCCGTGATTCGCCGAGAGACGGCCGCCTGTCCTCCGCGGCGACGTACGTTCCCTTTGATGTGAGCATGAGAAACAATTCCTCACATGAAAGATGGAAGTCTTCAAAGTTCCCTACTTTTTTTCTTCTTCTCCGTACGCGCTGTACCCCGAGGCCCGGGGCTAAGTACCGTCCGGAAGTGTGTGTGTGTGTGTGTGTGTGTGTGTGTGTGTGTGTGTGAGTGATGGATGGATGGAAAGGGGAGGAGGAAAAGAAAAGAAAGAGAGGATTTTTTCTTTTTTTTTTAATAGGCAGACAGGAAGAACCATGCGGCGCAGGTTAGAAAGGGGCTTCACCCTCGGCTCCCACGCCCGGAGGAGAACATGAAGGCGTGGCCCCCCCAGCTCGCCTCCTCCACCACAACGGACAGCCGGCCGGCCCCTCCCCCTCCCCCTCCCCCTCCCCTCCCCCTCTTCCCCCTCCATCTCTGACATTCAACAGGATTAATCTCAATCCCCCGGTCGACGCGCTCCGACCTTTAGCGGCGATAAATTCACCGTGGTGAAAAAATTCATAACAGTCTCGACTCGCGCGTTAGCGACGGAGACGGAGACGGATGGAGGTATTCACGCCGCTTCGCCAGAGTATTTGTTTATTCACGCACACTTTCATTTCAGTTCGTTCCTCGAGGCTCCTCGCCTCCTGTGAAGGCTGCGCTCCCTCTTCCTTTTGGGCCGCCGCTCTCTCCAACGCCACCCCGTACCCCGCCTCACGGAGACCCCGGGGTTACAGTTACCTAGGGTGACCACACGTCCGGTTTTTGAGACCCAAAAAATGCGTCCGGCAGGGATTCCAAAAACGTCCGGGATTTTGCTCCGTTGGACATTTGCGTTACTCTAGGTCTTACACAAACTAGTTTTTACCCCTTACACGTTTTGGAAATGGTGGCCGTTTCTCAATTCAAAGAACACGACTGCAGACTTGAGTTCTTCTGGAGTCTGGTCTCAGGAGTCCAGACTCCGGAGGACGGGAGGACGGTCTTTCCGCGATGGACCAGCAGCTGACTTGATGACGTCACCACATCAGCTGTTCTTGCTCTAATTTTACTCTAATTATTCACTGTACATTATTTTTTACGGTTGAATAAACAAAACATCCTAAAATGACATTCCGTGACTCAACAACGGTAGTATTTATAAAAAGTCACCTGTTAGTAGTTTATTTTCTCCTCCACTATTGTTTCCGGTTGCTGGTGAAATGCATTGTGGGATATCTGCTGGCCAGAGTACGCACACGTCTCCTCTGATGCATCCTGGGTAAAGTGGGAGGATCGAGTCACATCCGGGCATTTTGACCGTGAAGAGAGAGAAGAGAACTTTGAATGTGAACATGTACCTGAGACTGATGAGGAGACACGAGTCCACGAGGACACAAGTAGAGGAAAGGACACAAGTAGAGGAAAGGACACAAGTAGAGGAAAGGACGTACAAGTACGCTGATTGAGAAACGGCCGGTATCTCCCTTACGTTCCACCTGAACAGTCATAAGTCGACTGATCTCAGTGTTGCCAGATACATGAAACCCCCCTTTTAGGCATGTATATCACAAAACAGGCAGAATAAGAGAGATGTTAATCGCTCTTTTTCACCAACTCAAATCTGGTCATCTGGTCATCCTATAGTTACCGTCTCTCCCCCGTCTCCACGCGGAGGCCGAAAAAAAAAAAACTTTATTTTCGGCGAAAGAAAGAAAGATCTAAGCCAGGACAAAATGGAAGACGGCAGCGGGGGAGGGGGGGGAGGGGGGGGGAGCATCCCTCTGGTCGTCGGGGCCGACTGTGCGAAATGAGAAGCAGATGTCTGGTCGGTTTGACCCCCGATGCTTCACTGCAGGCGGCGCTCATGGCGTCTCACGGCGTCCTCACAGCGAGGTCAGGGTCCTCGATAAGGAACCCGTTTGGCCCGAAGAGACGCGAACACTAACACCCGATGAGTTACGGCCGCGCCGCGCCTCCCCGGCACTCTATTCAAGAGGAATGGGGTTTGGCTTTTTTTATGATGAATGAACTGAGCATTTTTTTTTCTTCCTCTTACATTTCTTTTATCCAGGTTGAGCTCGGGAGTCAACAGAAACTCTCAGGCGTAACTCGGCGCTTTACTCGATTTAAGTCTTCGGGTTAATGAAGTATGACTGCAGCGAGCGAGGATTAAGCATGTTAGTTTAAGAGAGTCTGGATTCCTCTTCCACGAGAACAGATTAGCGTTGTCTCCGTGTCTGCGTTACGTCTCGCCGAGGAGGACTCAGAAAGGAGATCTCCTCCCAGCGCGTCCTCGGTGACACCGACGAGCCGAAAAAGCCTAAAACACGATTACCCGGGCCCTTCTGGATTTGACTGATTTATTGCAACCAGCGCTTCATTTGTGCCGTGTCCTTTTTGGAAGATTGCGGAACAAATTGAATAACTTCTAGGATGATGTGCAGAAAAGAAGAAGAAGAAGAAGGCAAATTAAAGTGAATTGATTCAGGGAAACAGAAACTCGCAGGACTAAGTCGCAACAATAACGCTCGTTGACATTTGCGTTGTTTACTATTTGCGGCTCATAATAAAAAAAGTTTATGTTTTTATCGTCTTCAGGCAAACAAGACAAACACAACGTTCCCGTCGCTGTATAAGTACTAGTATCGACATATTTGGAACGGTTTTCCACACGGCGAAGTAAATCTGTAGCTTCAAGAGTTTATGTACGCATATATAATGAGATATCGCCTAATTATACATATTTTAATATTATTTTTTAGACAAAGTGTAATGCAAAACGTATTTCTTTTAATATCTACATTAATATGGTAGAAATTGATAAGGATATCTATAAAGGGGAAAAAAAAGTCCCATTCACCAATAGTGTGATAATAGTCACCTGTTGTGGTCATTTTCAGGTCTTTCGTCCCGGGTAGAGATGATGTCACACATCCCACGTTGTTCAGTGGGGTCATATTAGTCTATAACAAGCGCATACAAATCTTCCCCAGGACCTGTTTGTTTCACCTTTTTTTTTTTAAGTGCCTTTGGAGTGAAAATCGAACGTATAAAACTAGATTTTAAGCCTGGATTCACTGTCAACACCCTCTGCACGGCATAATGCACAGCATGTGCCGCGCGGTGAATAATACATGCTCTGACACCGGCGCACACGTGTAATGGAGTCCCGTAATGGAGGCCGGCGGCGCGCTGTGGGAGCGCTTCAACGTGACGGAGCCCACCTGCCTAATCCCCTGTCCGGGGTAACGGATCAGTGTTGGCCGCGGGTCGCGGGGGAACACGTTATAAATCTCTCCGCCGTGGACCGGTGTGTTTAACCCGGGCCGCTGAGTGCTGCATTAGACGTCCACATTCATCAGCAGGCTGGAGGTTATCCTCTATCTGTGTGCGTGTAGATTGTTGTCGACCCCCATTTTATGACCCCCCCCCCCATCCGCTTTCATTGAATTATATTTCATTGGCGGCGTCTTTCAAAAAAGTGGCGATGACACGGCTCGTGGGATTTATTAACGCCTCGTCGGAGGCTTTTTAATACGTTCTCTGCGGTTCGCGAGATTGGATCCAAGACGTATGAAAAGCCGTCCCGTTTGCATCCGGCGAGGAGAAAAGGGGTCCGGGGTTTGATCAGACTCCCTTCATCTGCGCTCACGTCCTCTTCTTTTTTTCATTTCGGAGGAGGGTTTTATCTGGGGTTTATAACGTGAATTATAATCACCCCTACGAAACGCCTTCTCGCTCTAAAATTGGATTTTCTGGGGAATATTGAATGGAAGCTCGATGCAACACGATGGGATAAACCCGTCTTCATTTGCATGTCTTCATAGAAATTATGGCAATCCTCTAATCTTTTTACCCAGAAAATATCTTTTGATTATCGTTATTCAATATCGTTTCTCTATTATTTCCCTATAAATAAGCGTCTCTCCCCACGGCGAGTTCCCCCCCCCCCCCCCCGCCGGTCTCAACGTCCTCTCCGCGTCTCTCTGCAGGTGTCATCCGTGAGAGCTACCAGAAGGGTCGCGACCAGCTGGTTCCCGTGACCTTGCTGGCCATCGCCGTCATCCTCGCCTTCGCCATGGGCGCCATCTTCTCCGGCATCGTGGTCTACTGCGTCTGCGACCACCGGCGGCGGGACGTGGACCTGACGGGCCGCAAGGAGAAGGACGGCCGCCACCTGCACTCCCGCCGCGGCTCCATGAACAGCGTGACCAAGCTGACGGGTTTGTTCGAGACGCAGGCCAAGGACGGCCGGCCCGAGGCCATCCTCACGCCCCTGATGCACAACGGGAGGCTGACGCCCAACGGGAAGATGCTGATCAAAGCCGACCAGCACCACTTGGACCTCGCCGCTCTGCCCACGCCCGAGTCCACCCCCATGCAGCCGCGGCGCAAGCCGGGCCGCGGCAGCCGCGAGTGGGAGAGGAACCAGAACCTCATCAACGCCTGCACCAAGGACATGCCGTCGATGGGCTCGCCCGTCATCTCCATGGACCTCCCCCTGAGGGCGTCGCCGGGCCACATCCCCAGCGTGGTGGTCCTGCCTCTGCCGCAGCATCAGCACCAGCTCCCGCCGCACCTGCAGCCGCACCTGCAGCAGCATCCGTCCTACCAGCACGAGTACGTGGAGCAGTCGCACCACCACGGCGACCTGGGCCACGGCGTCATGGACGACCAGGGCGCCACCCTGGAGTACAAGACGGTCAAGGGCCCGTGTCACAGCCTGGGCATGGCGGACCCGGACGGCGTGCTGCCGCCGCGCGTCCCCCAGCGGGAGGCCTCGCTCACCATCCCCCCCCCCGCCGTCCCCCAGATGGGCAAGCGCCTGGAGGTCCACTCGTCGGTCTACGGGCTCCGGAAGGGATCGGCGTCCGGCGCGTCCGGCTCCTCCGGCCTCAAGAGGCACAACACCAACTCGTCTAACTCCTCCCACTTGGCGAGGCATCAGAGCTTCAACCGCGTGGAGACTCCGCCCCCTGCGCCTCAGAGGGTGGACTCCATACAAATGACAGCACAGGGCATATCTCTGTCCCGGCAGCCTGGGATGAGCTCCTACGGGTCCCTGCCTCGAACGGGCGTCAAGTACCTGAAGCCCGACGTCCCCCCCAAACCCTCCGTAGTCTCCCTCTCCACAAAAGTCAAGTCGGGTGACTCCTGCACATAGTCGGCTCCTCATCCGGTCGCTCCGGTGTGAACAGCAGTGAAAGGGTTCCTTTTCCACAACGAGAGAAAAAACTGGGAATACTGTACAACTTGCATCTCTTTTTAGTGTTTTTGTTTGTTTGTTTGTTTGTTTTTGGTGTACAGTACAGTGCGACATTTTATTTTATTTTTTTAAGGAAACCACTTTCTTTTTATATAAATATGTACATACTATACAACGTGGTCGTCGTCGTTTGTTTCTCGTCGACTCCCGGCTCCTCGTGCTCTCCCGAAGCGGAGGACGATGCTTCGCCCCGACGGCGCCCTGTAGCATCCGAGACGGCGGCGCTCTTGTTTGTGCTGTCTTTGGCCAACCGGGACTTGATACCTTCATCACGCTGATTTGAAAAAAAAGGAGAAGAAGAAGAAAGGAAGGAAGGAAGGAAGAAAAAAAAGCACACAAGACGACAGCGCTGGGGGTTCGGAGAGTCGTCCAGAACCCCGAGGACGAGGAGCTCTGGAACGGACTGTGAAGAAGCCTCTCAGTGTTACAGCAATCAAGTCCCGCCCGGGCCGGAGGAACTCTTCTACTGTACTGAATAACACATGACTGTTAATACTAATAGCTTGTTGTATTTATTTTTATTAAGTGCTTTTGGAAGAAAAAAAACTAAACTTTCTAGGCTCGGAAAGAGAGAGAAAGAGAGAGAGAGGGAGAACAGAGAAGAGATCTTTTTAATATTGATGAATCAATTGAGGGGGGGAGGGGGGGAGTGTATTTAAAGTCATTAAACTGGAGCCCGTAGAACTTTCTGGAAGGCTGAAGGTCCACGTGAGACGTGAGCGAGGAGGAGATATTTATCGTGCCAGACGGGGAGACTTTTACTCCCGTGGACCAGAGTTATTCCCGTGGTTTTAGACCGATCGCGGACCCAAAAAAAAACATTAAAACAAAAAAAAAGAAACTTGCTCAATCTCACCCTTTCACATCCCGTAAACCCCCCCAATCAGCACTGTGGTTATTCCGTGTCGGTAACATTCGTCCCGATCGGTCCGCCGGCTAACCGGTGCCGTCTGCGCTCGCTGTTGCATGACGCAAAAAACTAAAGAGACGCAACTTCGCGGTACGTCGGCGCGGGGGGGGGGGGGGGGGGCGTCTGAGTGGGCGGGGCGCCGTCGCCACGCCGACGGGCAGGCGGGAAAAAAAAAGGTAAAAGAACAAAAACATCTGGCCTGCTTCTTTTTCCACATGTACATTTGTGCCTTACACCCTAAAGTAGTGACGACGTGTTTCTTTCGATAGCTGTTGACTTTGTCTCCTCGTAGTGTTTTTTCTTATTTTTCATTTTTCTTACGTCATGATATTTCCCTGGTTTGATAAAAATGCAATTAAAGAATGTAGGTGTTATTGTTGTGATTTCTGGTCCCTAGACATAACACACACGGACAGTCCGGAGGGAGGAGAGGATGGAGGGCTTCTCTCTCTCACACACACACACACACACACACACACACACACTCATCCTTGTGGTTAATTTCTGATCGTGCCATTAATGCGCTTAAAGCGACCCGTTATGTTGGGCAGTGTCGATGAAGACGTTGTGAGTGTTTTCAATTTGTTTTTTTATACGATTTAAAAGCCCCGCTGTTTGTTTGGTTTGCCCACTGTTGGTTCGGAGCGGCGGTCGATCGACCCGACGAAGCGCACTAGCGACACGTGTTACCGGAGAAGGCCGGCGTCCGGGCGTCTTTCTGGACGCTGCAGTAATAATGCATAATGAGTCTAACGCGCCTCTCGGCTGTCCGTTTGCTAAGCGACTCTCGCTGGTTAGGCCCATCGCGCAAAGCAGGCTGGTTCCTGTGAAGAAAGTTGAGGTTTGGAAAACAAACAAACAATCTAAAAGAAATGTACCTTATTGACCCCCCGCCCTCCCCTCCCCCCCCCTCCACCTTTTTTTGCAAAAGACACAAGTTTGAGGAAGCTCAGTTTTCATTTGGCTTCACTAACTCTCCTCATCAAAGGCTCCGTGAACGGCCGAGAGTTTGACTAACCCAACCCCGTTTCGATTTACGCTGTCCCCCCCCCCCCCATCCCAACCCCCCAGCACTAAAATCAAACGGAGCACTCCCTTAGTGTTGTATGTGTAGATAGGTAAAAACATGTTTCTTGATGTCAAGCAACTTTCTGTTTCTCAATGGAGGAAAGCCAACTATGTCTCGATCCACAGGGGGTCACGGGGTCACGGGGCACCAGAGTGGGACAAGGCGAGAGTAAGCTGTCCCCTTTAGACGGTTATTACCCCCCCCCCCCCCCTCTTTACTTAAAAAACTCTATGATCTTCGAAGTGAGGATAGGCCGAGGTTATTTTCCAAAGGGGCGTGTTTACTCCAGTAGGCCACTCCCCCGCGGACGTTGGCGGATTTGGACATTCTCACGAGCGGACTGGGGTATCGACTGTGACGGCTGCTGTGGACAGTGAGGTTCTTTGGTGTGTGCCTTTTTTGTCTTTCACCCTTGTGATGATACACTGCTGTTAGATGCAAATCGACTCTCTTCTCAACCTTTTTGAACTTTGTAAAACTTGTAAGATATTGTGATGTCACAAAGTTTTTTGCCCTACTCTCTCCACTTCCTTAACATCTGAATCACAGCTTAATGTATGTTGTAAAGAAAAAAAAACTCTTTAATTTAATGCAAAATGTAATAAAAAAAACAAAAAAAAGGAAATAAAATTCTTGTCATGAAGACTGTGATACGTCCTTGACTTTTCTTTCCACTCGTCTCCCTGCCGCAGGTGGTTGTCTTTATACTTGGAACATCTTTAATTGTTGAATAGTGTGCAGCACTGTTTGGGGAAAACCAAGTCAGAGTTTTATGCTGAAGGTTCTTTGAATTGAGAATCCATTTCAAGGGAAAAGTACTTTGTTTTACCTCGAGGACCCTTTTCTCCTTTGTTTGTCTAACCTTGGCCGACCCCTCGAGATCCCGGAAACTTTTTCTAAAGCACGTCTAAGTGGATGGAAGCACTTCAAACTGAAGAGAAAATTATTTCTTAAATTTCACATCTGATCCGCGAAATAATAGATTATAAGCAGAGGGAAGAGGCCTCAAGTGTACGATTCATCCGGTCGGTTAATTGGAGCAAACCGTTTGATGGAGATTGGGAGCAGCTCTCTGTTGGCAGGCTGCTGCAGGAGGCACTTTAAATCACCTTTAAATCACAATACCTGTCTATAGAGGATTTGAGCGAAGTTTAAGGAACTTTGGAGGTAATCCATTTAACCCCCGATCGGAAATCAATAAACTATTCTGAAGACACATTGTGAGTGGATGAAAGGGTTATAAGAAAAAGTTAAAATGTGTCTGCTAACAAGCAACAGATTCCTAACCAGTTTGACACGTTATGAGGTGAAAACATGTCAATGTTTTGTTGTTTTTCGCTGACCGAAGTTCACGCTCGTTTTCATTTTGGAAATATAGCAACGATTCTTGCAGAGGGATTATTACTCGATGAGTCTGAAGGCCAACGTCGCGCTGGTTCCCTGGATAAAAGCCAGTGTGATTTTCCCATGGTATTTTGGATTATTGCAGAAAATAAGCTCTGTGGCACAATACATATACATGTATGATACAATTAGATTCTTCACAAAGGAACACCGCTTTTATGGTTTAGAAACCACGGCGGAAGTGAACCGCTATCGTCGTGCCACATGAACGACGAGGCGGCGATAACGGCGTGACGGTGTTCTGTCGCCTGATTTAGCCGCTTGGGAGCAAACGCCTTTTTAAAAGAAACACGTAGACGTTTTTAAAATCAACGGGAGCGATATCTACTGGCCTATTTTTAATACCGTAGGAACAAACAACTTTAAAAATAGGCTTTTGTTAACCACAGGGCCCGCAGCCAAAAGGCAATTAAAATAACACATTGACTTTGAGATTAGGGAACCCGGAAGTGCAGAAACTCCGACTCATTTCCTGGTTTTAGGACCCAATCCCGCTGCACCCAAAGCCAACAGTCGCCTTAACTTCACATCCTGAAGATACTCGACACGTTAAACTCTGAGGCCACATTTACACAAACCTGGTTATTTACAGAAACAAATATTTCTGCCCCTCCGTTTAAAAAAATAACGTTGTACACACAAGGTCGTTTTCAAAAAAGTTTCTGTTTATATGAACCCGCATAAATACGCCGTAAAATGGCCGGAGTTTTTAGAAATGATCGTTTTCCATGACAAAACCTCAGATTTTTTGTAAATGAAAGGCCAAAACTCATGAAAAAATATGTGTTTTCCCATCGTGTAAACAGGGTCTAAGTAGACAGGGACTAACGAGGGAATGGGCAACAGGTGAGACGGGTATGAAGACCAGGTGAAGGTAATGAGGGACTAACGAGGTGACCAGAGGCAGGTGAAGGGAGCTGGACTAACGAGGGGATGGGCAACAGGTGAGACGGGTATGAAGACCAGGTGAAGGTAATGAGGGACTAACGAGGTGATCAGAGGCAGGTGAAGAGAGTTGGACTGACGAGATGGGAAGCAGGATCTGGAAGGTCGTGATAGTTAGGCCACATTTACACATAGCCGGGTATTTACAGAAACAAATATTTCTGCCCTTCCGTTTTCCAAAATAACGTTGTACACACAAGGTCAAAAACACTTTCCCCGGAGTTTTTAGAAATGAACGTTTTCCGTGATAAAACCTCTGTTTTTGTGTAAATGAAAGGCCAAAACACATGAAAATATATGCGCTTTCCCATCGTGTAAACAGGGTCTAAATTTGACCTCAAGGATCTGACGGAGGTCATGAAAAAAAACAAGAGGAAGTGAATACCTGATTAAAAAAATAAAAAGGGATAACAACCCCGTCAAAGCGTCATTGTCTGTCTCAAATTGCTTCGCTATGACTGGACGTCTCCGGTTTAACGAAGATCATCAAAGCGCGGAGCGTCGGCGCTGACTAACACTCACCAGAACGGCTCCGATATCAAATGAACGTACTTAGTTTCGCACGTTGGCACATCGTCGGTATCACTTCGTCAAGGAGACGTGGCTTTGACAACCCGAGCCTTTGATCCTGGAGGTGAGTCATACGTCGCGAGCGTTGGTACAAGTCACGGAGATCAGATAACCGGGATGCCGGGCGGCTAATGAGGCCCGTCACTGCCCCTCACAATGCCGCATTGTGCGGCCTTCATTCAGCCGCCCGCCTGTTGTCGTACACCTCGGAGATCGGGATCCAGATACTCACCGCTAAATCTTTCCCAGCGTGACGAGAGAACAAAGCCATCCAGGGGCGACTACTTTTTCTTCTTCTTTTAATCTCAGGGAGCAGATACAGCGCCTCAGACGTCGGGGTTTAAACCTGCTGAACGTGTCTCTGCGTGTTTGATAGAAACAGAGAGAGACGCCGTGTGTAGAGACAGAAACACGTGCACGTGAAACGTAATCCGCGTCAATGCTAATGTGATATTAAAGCTCGATGCTAATGTAACTGAGTGGTTTCATTACTTCAGCGCACTTTAGTTAGAGACCAGGTATCACGTTTCTCGCCAGTCTTTAAATTGCCGTCCGTGTAATAGGATACTGTTGGTATACAGTGTTAAAAGATATTTATATTTACTCTTGCAGTTGTGAATCTTTGCTTTGAATTCTGTGTGTGGATACAGATCAGTCGGAGTGTTATATTAAATGAAATCCATCACGTTGCCCTCGCTGAGTCCGCCGCCGTTATTAGTTTCCAGTCGTCATGGGAAATGTAAATTAAGTTTGAGTTGCGTTAGCCAGCGCCGTTCAGGTAGAGGGTTTCACATTATAAATCAAATAGTTTTTTCTAATCTCACGTGAGAAGTCTCCCTCGTTGACAAGGATTAATAATCCTTTCGGTGTCGTCCAGTTGCAAGTACATTGACCGTGTTTACATGCATTCGAATAACTGGCTTAGTCGGACTGAAATCAAATTATCCGTTTCATGTAAACACCTTTGTTCGACTATGTGCGGTCCGACTACGGTCCGATTGACACCCCTGGATTACTCGATCCGATGCGGTTGATAATCCGACCTTCACGGCATGTAGCGGTGAATTGGACTAGGAACCGAACTTTGCGTCTTTGCCCATGCGCACGCAAGCGCAACGAGTATCGCCACGAGCATCGCAACGAGTCACAGGGCTCTCAAGTGTCACACAGTTCGATCTTAACTCCCGCACTCCCGCCACACATCGTATTTCTTCACGCTGAAAACAACTCTCGGCTATTTAATGTTTTAATGTGCCGCAGCGACAACATGAGCTGGCCCCGCCGCTCTCCCCGTTGGGAAACCAAACACTTCCTGGAGTTGTGCTGTGACGTGGCGCTTATCAGCCAATCAAAAAAAGGAAATGGGCTACACAACAGGAGTTGTAGTGAAAACAGCGCCACCTGTTGTATCGGAGGTGACATGTTTTCAGCCAATGTTCGAATTACTCACTGCCATGTATAATGGGATAATAGCAGATCCCCCAAAAGATAGAATAGTCCGACTAAAGAAAGATTCAAATTATACCATCATGTAAACGAGTGTCTTTGCGTGATGTCATTAAAACTCATTAGTTTAAATATGGTTTGTTCCGTTTATATAAATGGTCAACTAAATATAAGAAAACATATCAACACGACTTGGCAGCACGCGCTCCAGCTCCTCACACGTGTGAACAGGAACGTTCATTATGACCTTAACCAAAGCTGTTTTCTCTATTTTATTGCGGGGCTGTTGGACTCCATTAGCCGCGGCAGTACATCTCTCTATCTGTCAACCGGGTGTTCATTATGCATGCGATGTCTCCGCCAGAGATGAGTGCCAGAGAGAGAGACACCTGTCTGCGGAGCTCCGACGTCCACCGCCGTCAAAGGGGACAGCTGCGGCGCTGCTGTGGCTTCGTACGCTTAACATCCTCCATGCGTCTGATAATGTAGAAGTGAGTTGCTCTTCGATTAGCATCTGCTGTAGCAACATGATGAGTTGATGACCCGTCCATCCAAGATCTCGACGGCTCTTCTCCCTGCCAGACGTTGAGCCAGCCGGTCGGCAGGTCAGATAACCAGATAAACCAGGCATCCAGGCGGCCTTTAGGTTAACCAGGTCGTCATTCATGCAAGTCCCGCCCCCCCCTCACCGGTCCAACATTACTCTAATCTCCCGTAGCCGTGCTCTTTTCAAGTGCCCTCCGATCTGTGGTCAAGCTTATAGCCGTGCGTAATCCCCGCAGTCCCGTCCAGCAATCATGATCCCCGCTCTGATACCGACACCGCTGCTGCTTTAAATGGCACGGCATCCTTTTTCTTCTGGCAAAAAGAGAAGAAGAAGAAGAAGATGTCTGCTGTGCAGACACAAAAGAAAGAGACACAAAGGCACAAAAGGTAACCACGTGACACAGTGCCTCGTCGACAGAAAACCTGCATGGATTTGAAATGAAGTCAGAATACAGGGAGATACACGCAAGTGAGCACACACACACACACACACACACACACACACACACACACACACACACATGAATACACTCCTGAGTAATGTGTCCCAGGAGAATGGATGCAGCTCTCTATGAGTCATTAATGGGGGTCAATAGGCCCCCTGATGGCCGTTCTCCATGTTGGTCGGTTTGTCGTTAATGTGCCATTGCACGAGTACATCCCATCTTCAAATGATGTACTTTCCTATCATATTGTGTGAGAGATACAACATAATTCAACTGATAATCGAACATAAAACAGCTTCATAGCCATTTATATCATAATAAAAAATATTCAAATGATTAATTACAATGTGTGTTTATCTGCCACCACTAGGATGCTATATCCACCTCTCTACCTGTGTTACTTCCAAGGCCAAGGAGCATGCACACGCCTCTTTACGATGCATCTGCAGCCACGTCTGATCAAATCTGCCGGCCTGGAAATGAGGAGCCGGGTTTTCATCCGTCTGAAATCTGGGACTCAGTGTTCAATGAATTGACTCAGAATCCGTATCGGCGAGTCTGTCGCTGTTATCGCTGTAATGTGCGTATGCGCTGGAAGAGAAGGCTTGACGGGCGTAGCAACAGTAACCAAGAGGGGCGAGTCTTTGTTCAGGGTCAAGAGGGGAACTTCCTATTTCAGTTTTTAAAAAATCCTGACTCCAGGGGAGATGCATAGTTTATTGTTGCTGTAAATCCGCCCTGACAGACCGATGAACTAGAATATAATCAAAGAGAATACTGCATTCAATCTGTCCAAGGCCATAGTATCTATACTTATGTGTTCAGTATTATAATGGGAAACAAAGCTGGACCGTTACGGGATCTTGCAGTTAAATACTGAATATAAAGATGTTTCTGTTTCTCTGAGGATCTTTGTGGTTTAACAGCCAGCGACGGCCATCCACGCCACACCTTGTGTCTTGTGCACTCAACAATATCTGCTGCACTTCATATTAAGCTGATTAGGTGCAGTAATCTGGACGTTGGCCAGATTTCAGTCTAAAGCAGAAATTATTGCCCTGACAAATACATAAAAGCACACTGGAGACACGTTATCCTTGTAGGAAGCACATTAACGTGTCCGGAGCACTTAAACTGCACTAAATGTACCCTGAAGGCATTTCGGTGGCCTCGTTGTGAAGTGGAGAGGCCTGTATGGGTGTAAACAATGAAATGGGGCTGCTGCTGCTGCTGCTGCTGCAGTCTGGCAGCCTCAGAGAGAAAAGACAAATGTAAAATGCATAAAGAGATTAAAATGAAAAGAGGGAGTTTAATCACTGAGTAAAACCGTGCAGATTAAACAAACTACAGTGAAGTCACCATGATGTAAGTGTGCCTTTGTGCATCTTTCTGGGGATTTTAATGGCCACAGTCATGCAAAAGTCACTTCTGATGTACCATTACCAAGAAATATGCCTTCGCTCCCGGAACTCCGACTAGGAACCCATTAAATGAAGTGATATGCGTAACACACGCTGGGCCCTGCTGTGGCGACGCCCCCTGAACAACCTCTCCTCCTGTATCCTGTGATGTATATTTCCGGCGCGCTGACGCAGCCGTCGCTCAGCTCACGGTGAACAACTCCCAGAGGAACTTCCCGAGGAAGATTCTCGTCGAGGATTGGCAGCGAGGCGGACGAGAGCAACAGGAAAGCGTGCGTACTTTGAAAAAAAGCAAAAACAAAAAAAGGCCTCGGGCGTGCGAAGAGGCGTGCGAGAGGAGAACGCGCCTCGGAGGCTTCTGATGGCGGAGCGAGAGAGCAGAGGAGGAGAAGAGCCGAGCTATAAGCCCGGCGCCGCGTCCACGGACCGACGAGCAGGGGAGGAATTGGCAGCGGGAATAAGGGCAAGACGGTGTAAATTTGGAGCACAAAAGGCTTGAGGGGGCTCCCCCCCCCCCTTCTTACACACACACACACACACACACACACACACACACTGCACACACACACACGCTGCACAGTGTGCACGGGGGGCTTAAGAGGTGGCTGAGGAGAATCACTGGCGAGGGGATCAAAACAAAGCCCATGGGGTGATGTTGGAGGGGCGCTCAGGGGGACTTGGGATGGAAGTTTTGCTTCTCATCTGCCGGTCACATGCGGACATGCACACACACACACACACACACACACACACACACACACTGACTCACGCACATATGTATATTCAGAAAGTCTAAGAGCATATTGGCCATAAGAGAAGGAGAGATAACACCGCCCCCAAACACACACACACACACACACACACACAGCATACGGCTCTAAAGGCCTGATATTGCCAGGAGTGCCAGGATAATCCTGTGAAACAGTGTTTGTCTGGAGAAACTTAAGTGTCAGTAGCCAGGAGGAAACATGCCCCGAAGAAGTTGAGAAGAGAAGCTGATCGGCGCGGCGAGGAGCAGGAAGATGTGGCGATGAAGGGCGGAGAACAAAAAGTCTGAATTTATGGGGGTGCAGGTTCCATAAATGGTGACATCCTGCGAGGAGCCCGCAGTGTGGCAGAGATATAAATGGGAAATGTCGTGAGATTTATGATCTGCGCATATGTTGTTCACTTGGCAGAGGACGGACTAGTCACTGCGTCTGAGTGTAAACAATTCCCTCGCTGGGCCATAAACACCGAGCAGCCGCACTGTTGGGAGGATAGTTACTAAAATACCACGTGAGGATGAGAGATTCATCGTCTGAAGTTCTTCATTACAGGATTATATTCATTTTTCTGCGTGTTTACGGTCGGTGTTTAACCTTGGATATGGCGAAGTAGTGAGGGGGCGAGGAGCATCCCTCCAACGTGGAATGTGGGAGTCTGCGTCCAATAAAACTCTGAATCTTTTGCCAAAACCGACAATCGAGAATAAATAGAAGACCTTATTGAGTTTGGATTTTCTTTGAGACCCAAAATGTAAAACATTGAAATAAGTAAATAAAACATTCCAATCCAATACATATTTAAAACACGGCTCTCAGCTTTCATTTCAATTAGTTATTCTTCTCAAAGTCTGTTTATACTTTCATGAGCTTATTTCAATTTTCCACCGTTAAGTCCCACTCAAATCTTCGGTGTAACTTTTTTACGATCCGTGTCCCTGCGGTATTTAAAAATGCGAGAGGAGGAGGAAGAGGAGGAGGAGGAAGAGGAGGAGGAGGTCAAAAGAGTAGCGTGTTAGAAGTCTCAGCTCCCTCCCACCCTCTCCAGTGACAGGGGGCAGGAGTGAAGACGTGGCCGTGTGAAAGCTGCCACTGAGTTGTTAATTCGATGACAGCGTTTCGTCCCTCTCCTCTGTCATCTTGCCCCCCCCCCCCCCCCATCAAAATCATGTTTATCGGCCATGTATGTGCACACACATGTCATTTTACTCCGGTTTCATTCACACTCTCGTCGTCCATACATGTCATTTACTAATTTACAAAAAAGCAGGATGTATATTAAATGAAGGCATTGAGGACAGCAGAATAGCAACTTGTATGTACAATATAAAACACGTACGCCAACCAACACGTCCAACTTCCCTCAGAGCTGCTTCTTAACGCTTCGGCGAGGATTATTTTAGTCCAGAATAACAGGATTAAGCGCGTCATCAGCGATGGAGGTGCTGGAGCTTAAGTTCGCTCACTCACCAAAAGCGATGATAAATATTTTAAATAAAGTAAATTTCCGGCAGGCGTCGAGAGAAATGTGCCTCATTCTCCAGGTTGACTTTTTTCAATTAGGGCGAAAAAACGCCGTATTGCCAAAACCAATCGGCGGTGAGATGCCCCGCCCCTGTTCCACAATAAGTAAAAAGCAGAAATAGTGATTAGGTCCACGGTGGAGATGATAACTGTTTCCATGGAGATGAGCCTCTCTGCGGCGCGTCTGGCATGATGAGGCAAATGAAGCGAATAAATAGATACAATACAAATACATAAAATGCAGTACAGCATGATCAATTGTCACAAAAACACTTAGACTTAGAAAACAACATTTACATTAAAAGTAAAATAATAATACCTAAAGTAAAATAATCATACCTAAATACCTGGTAAATAAGAGCCGTGAAAATCACATTTAAATTGTAATCTGTTTAACCTATTAATTATTTAATAGCCACTGATTGTAAACATCCAGCTGTTCGTGTCCCGTGCTCGTGGAACAATATCCGCTGTTGATTTAGCGGCAACGTTAAACTGATCGGACGTCTGTGAAGCATTATTTACATCTTGGAGTTTACCTTGTGACTGGTGTTTATATTCTAGGATGATTTTTTTAATACTGTAAGGTAAACATATTTAAAAAAAAATGCTAACTAAACACAAGGTGAAGCTGAGGCTGATGGGAATGCTACTTTCTCATGTATTTAAGCGAAAAACCCAAATATTGGATGAATTAAAACACTGGCTTGATGTTTGCTCTGGATGAAAAGTTAGAGGGCGACCACAGATTCCATAAATCATCCTGCGGGTGACATGGACTGAAGTTTCATTGTAATTCATCCTTGTGGGAACATTTCACGAGAAACAACCAAGGACAAGTGCCTTCAGAGGAAGGAAAGGAAAGGAGGGACCACTAAACTCATTAGTGGGACGAATAATGTCGCTATTACAATTTGTCAATGTTATTTCTGTAAGTCCGGTCCAGCCCTGCTAGCGCCTCTAAAACAAGTGTTTCTTTATGTTTGCTGCATGGTGTAGTAAACCCACTGGATTATTTATTTTTAAAGTGCCAATTTCAGTAAGATATAAACATATAGATGCATTTAAGCTAAGACATCCTGACAACGAGCGCCTCTAGCCGAGACCACGGGGGTTGTGAGACTCCGCCCACTGTTGAGACTCCGCCCACTCCTCTCTACCTCCATCTGCCTGATGGATCGTGGAGGGCTCCATCGTGGAATATGCCGACTATGAACTGTTCATACACTCTGTCAAATTCATTGAATGTGTTTTAACTCTAATCTGTCCTTCTGGTCACATGACATCTATTGTTCATCTGGTCACATGACATCTATTGTTCATCTGGTCACATGACGTCTATTGTTCATCTGGTCACATGACGTTTATTGTTCTGTCCATCCTGGAGAGGGATCCTCCTCTGTTCTCTCCTGAAGGTTTCTTCCCTTTTTCCCCCTGAAGGGTTATTTGGGAGTTTTTCCTGATCCGATGTGAGGTTTTGGGACAGGGATGTCTATGTGTACAGATTGTAAAGCACTCTGATACCACATTTTAACACAAATAAACTGTGCCCCGACGAGAGGAGTCCGATCGCCGAGTTAAGCTCCTCCTCTCCGCTTCTACTATTTTCATTTCATTTTTATTTTTATTTTTCCATCCCACTGTCCATCTTTTTTGACTCTTTTTGACTCTTTTACTGTTTTTTGTTAACTCTTTTTGGCTGTACAAGTCCATTGCACAGACTGGTTTACTTATAGCATTTTGCACTATCCTCGTGGATATCAACACTCAACCAATGCACACTAACATCTGTAAACTCTGTATACACCCTACGCCCTGTGAACATGTTCCCCCTATGTGTATTGTTGTTATACTATGATTCTACTGTAAGTTGTGTATGTATGTTTGTGAGTTAAGTTAAATTTAGGTTGATCTAAATTTCTCTCGAGATTGATAAAGTATCCATCTATCTATCTATCTATCTAAGAGGAAGTAGCTCAAACTATTCCACGGAGTCGCGTGAGTGTTCCTCGCCGCAGCTCTTCAGACGGCTAACAAGCTCGAGGAGGAAAGCGGTCTGACCTGCTGACCCCCGACGTCTCAGGAGACGGTTTGGTTTCCCTGATTCAGGCGTCCATGTCAGTCTGTGAGAAAAGGCGCGATTGTCATTTCTCTCCGTCATTTCTCCGCCAACCTTTTCCTTATCCGAGACGCAACTCCAAAAGGGGACAGCCGTGACGCAGGAGATGGATGGATACTGTCAAAAGTCTATCTAACCCTCCGACAGCAGAGGCAGGCGGAGGTGCATTAAAAAAAAAACGGCCCGCCACATCATTTTATGCGGCCCCTGACGGCTTGAAAGACACATGACCACCTTTTCTTAGAAACATTTAACACAAATATCCTGAGTTTTTTTATTTTGAACGGTTTCAAATTAAATGGATTTATGTTCTAATTAATGCTGTGAAAAATAGTGTGTTAACGCGTTATGATTAAATTACAGGATTAACTAGAACGGGCACTCGGTAGAGCGCATACCTTCGCATATCACAAGATTGGGCATTGAATTATGAACCAAAAAATGTACTGTGCTATGGTAAAAATATGTTAACCTTTTTCATGACCTTGACCTTTGACCCGGTCGATCCCAAAATCTAATCAAGTGGTCCCCGGATAATAACCAATCATCCCACCAAATATCATGCGATTCGGTTTAATACTTTTTGACTTATGCGAATAACACACACGCATACAAATACACGGAGATCAAAACACCTTCTGCATTTTCAATGCGAAGGTAATTTTATTAATTTTTTTACGCATTTCACGCATGCGCAGAATGAGCTTCCAATACAACTCATTAATCTGAACTATTAACAATTCGCGGCTCTCCATCTCGCGCGCCGCAGAGCTGTGTGTGCGCGCGGTTGACAAAAAAGAGAAAAAAATTCTGTTTAAACATTCTGTTTAGGATGAAGATATATTAATGTTCCATATGGAAGAGAACTGCTAAATAACTGCTGAGCTGCAGCACCATCATGAATTAAAAAATAATGTATAAATGTATATATCCGTCTTTTGTCATAAATCGTTATGTTCTCACAAAAATATACAGAGAATATCGGTAATATGTGATTAATCATGATGAATCCACAGAAACCTGTGATTAATTTGATTACAATTTGTTATCATTTCACAGCCCTAGTTATAATATTAGAGAAATGTTCTCATGTACAATATTTCTAGACTCAAATAAACAATAATCAAATGCAAAGAGAGTTAGAGTTGAGTAGTTGAGTAGTTTATACCGTGTTACAGTTACAACTGGTGTTCTATCATTTCATGCTACTTGTCCAGAACCGATACCTTGTGGTATTGCGCATGCGCCGAGTCGATTTTCCGAGTTTGTTTGACACGCCCATAATGTTTTGCAACCCTGTCGATGCACGTCTGATAACGGGGAGTGACATCCTCAAAATCCCGATTATTTTCACTTTTGGCCTAGTTAAAAGTACATTCAGCATGTATATTGTACAGGTAGCAATAATATGTAGATTAATGAGTGATAAGCAGTTGCTATTTCTTTTGTGTCAACAAATTATTGTAAACATGAGTTTGTTCACATTATCATAATAAAGCACTGGTTTATTATTAGGGTATTTATTGTTGAAGATAAACACTTTAACAGTGAAAAGTGAAACATTGAACTTTGAAAGAAAAGCATATTTTGATAGTACAATAACATGCATTCATGTAAGAATGCTAAATTTAATTATTTCAGGGGTTTTGTGATAGTACAATAACATCCTATCAGATAGGGTAGCATGAATCGATAGACACACCTATCGGTTTATGCAGCGGTAGCAAATAGCAAAAAATGACAGAACACCGGCCCTTTAAGGGCAGGCGTGATGCTGGCGCGACGCTCCCGGCGTAGAGGAACGGCTATCGAAGGGCACGACAATAGTAGGCGTGTGAATCTGATGCAGATCCCCCGGTGGCTCGGTCTGCTGCCATTACCAGCGAGTCCTGCGCCCACAAAAATAAAAAGAGAATTTCATTGCTCCAGATTTATGGTCCGTCTGAGTCGAATCCGAGATGACCGTCTCCACATTCCACATTGTTGATGCCTTTAAAAGACGACACACTCATCATCCGGGCCTTTTATATCCGTTTGAAGTGCAATGTGCACATGGGGACTCTTTCCCGCCCGTGTCAGTCGAGCGTTTCCCTGAACCGCGGGCCTCTTGAAGCACTCCCCCTCTGCCAGATGAGCGTCCTCCCACATCTTCACACATTACAGAGCCTCGCCGTGGCATCGGGCCCCGGATTGCTTGTAGCGGTGGCTGTCGTCCCTAAACTGCAGTTTTGATTCGGGGAAGGAGGGTAAAAAAAAAAAAAAGACGGTATCTTACTCAGCCACAGATGTGGCCACTGAAAGCAGTTTTTTTCTTCTTCTGCTCCCCGGAGGAATTGTTTTTTTTAAACATCCCGCAGATGGAGTGCAGCCATACGAAATGTGAGAAGGAGCTGGCTAAGCAGTTGATAGCAGGTGTGGAGAGGGTGCACAAAGACCCCTCTAACAACCGGCTATAAGCCCTCCGCTCTATGGTAAACATTTAGAATCATCACACCTTTCCTGGAAAAAAGATACCGCCTTAAGTGCTTCAGATAACAGGTTTACATGGCGACTAAAGGGAACACCAAAAGCACGATTATTATCTATTTCAGGCTAGAGAAATAATATATTATAAGAGTGAAGTAAACTAAAGGACACTGCTGTTTTGAGTCTGCTTTAATACCATCATCAGTTCATCAGTCATGCAGAAGCAGCCCGTAGTTCCTTCCTCGCATACGATGACGTCACCGTCTCGTCGGATAGAAGAAGAGTAGAATAGAATAGAAGTATACTTTATTAATCCCCAAGGGGACATTTGTTGACACAGTAGCACCAATAAACTAAACACAATAAAATATAAATATAAGAAAGAAAGAAAGTGACTGTGCATAAAGTATACAAAGTGAAATATAAAATACAAAATAAAATTATATATATATATATATATATATAAAATACAAAATAAAATTATATATATATATATACAACATATATGTAAATACAGCAATGAAAAATAAAATTATATATATATATATTAAATTATATATATATTAAATGAAATTATATATATATATATATATATATATATATATATATATATATATATATATATATATATATATATGTATATAGACAGTGTGCAAAATGCAAAGTGTGTGTATGTGTGTAGTGTAAATGAAATGTGTGCAGTGCAGATGAAGGAAGAGGAACTACGTCCCGAACCGGGGGCGATGAAGATGAGGTTGACCATCAGCACACGTCCCCTGAAAGGTGTGTGTCGATATGAAGGAGGGAGTTTCCTTTGAGTCGACGTACTGTCAGGAACTTGACGTCCTCTGAAATATAGTTCTTATTTTTTGACAAGAGACGTTCATGTTCACTGCATTTATGAGTCAGAGACATTTCCCATGGCAATATACGTTATTATATTTTACGGTTCCCCAGCGATTAATGTAGCGCCCTTATTGTGAAACTTTTCCATTTGACGGTCGCTGCTGATTTGTGTGTGAGTGTGTGTGTGTGTGTGTGTGTGTGAGTGTGTGTGTGTGTGTGTGTGTGTGTGTGTGTGTGGTGTCTCCGTGTCTGAGCTGGCCACGGAGTCCTCTGCTCTCATGTCAGCTGGGATAGAAAGTTAAGTACGATCCATCGGCTCACAGCTGCAACTTACAGCCTGGTGGTTGGTCAAGGTCACACACACACACACACACACACACACACACACACACACACACACAGACACACAGACACACACACACAGGTTCACAGACTCTGTCCTTGAATGTGCATCCTTATGACACTTACAGCGTGTCTGTGTGAAGAACTGCACATCACTGAATGCTGACTCGGCAAAAACTAAACGCACGTGTCGAATTTAATCCCCTTTATTAAGTTACAGAGCAACTAAATCGTCGTGCACATTTGAGTTGACGGAAAAAGTTGCTGTGCACCAGTAACATTAAAGGTCGCGGGTTCAAATGCGGTTGGAGATTCACCCCTTGGGCACATGTGTGTGTGTGTGTGTGTGTGTGTGTGTGTTTATTTATTTTTTAACCGGCTGGTCAAATAGTGGGCAGTGGTGTATTCACTAACACTGGGATGCAATGAACCCCCCGAAGGCCCACGCTACCGCAGCTCCACCGCTCTGCTGGAGGAGGCCATCTTTATTTTACAGCACAAGTTAAACCCGTAAAAATAAGGAAGATTTATGCGTGAAATCCTCAACCATACAGCTTCAAAAGCAGATTTCTTTCTTCTTCTTTCTTCTTGAACAAAAGATAAAAAAGGATGAAACGGCACGACATGAAGTGCAGATGGTCCGCTGTAAATGTACAACTGGTTTAATTGGGTTTGATGCTTCTGAGCTGTTACAGTGGTCTGTTTCCAAGCTGTATGGGTTTGATTGCAGGACCAGAATACTTCTCACTCATGATATCTGATTTCCTCGGTGAACACCTGGACCGGCAGAGCGGTTCATATGGACGCCATTTGGAGAATTTAACACATGATGCATGGACTGAAAACACAATGTTTCCATCCACACATGTGCTCAGGGCCACCGTTGCCCCCCCCCCCCCCCCACACACACACACACACACACCTGTCTATATTTAATTCAGACCACAACTATTGTGTTGATATTAATTACACGGATTACCTGAGGCCATGATCACATGATGTGTGACGAGGAGAAGGTGAAGCCATCTGGTCGGCCCGGGCGGGGCTGAACCGACACACACACACACACACACACATTACATGTTTACACACACATTATATGAATACACAGCAGCAGGCAAAACACATATTTACAAAGGAAAACATAGCAAGACGAAAAGCAGAAACAGAATTATCCTGATTCAACCCGCATTTTAGCCGTAATCAACCCGTAAATTAACCCGCAAATACACTTTAAACATCACGTACAGTCGGCCAATGAATGTTGCCAAGTCTCTTCTTATTCTAGTAAATATTGGCTTTGTTTTATTTCGGGTGATGCAGTAAACTAATTAGCTCCTGATCTCAGCTCCACGCTGAGCATCCTAGGAGGAAAGTGTGTTTTCTTTGCATTCTTTATCCATCATAACACATATGAATCCTTTTTATGCTGCATCCAAGGGTAGAAGTGGAGAAGTGGCATGAATACAATTAGTGGAGGAACACCCACAACATTTGTAAAAGCATGCACAAAACTCTCCAAGATTTGAGCCTAAAATTATTCTTGTTTCCCTTCTGAACAGTTAAATCTCTGCACATTGATATATTCAGTAGGCAATGATCACATATATATATATATATATATATATATATATATCCCTAGTGTGTATATATATATATATATATATATATATATATATATATATATATATATATATATATATATATATATATATATATATATATATATATACACACACTAGGGAGATAGCAGACACATTTATACGCAGCCTGCTTCTGCCCTTCAATGTCTCTTTTTCTCGCCCTTCGACAGCCTCCATCCATTGTTTCTTCCTCCCTCCTCCCCCTCCCCCACCACTGTTGCATCATCTCACATCTTCTCTTTTCATCCTGCTATCAAATCCCTTCATCTCTCTCTCTCTCTCTCTCTCTCTCTTCCTCCTCCTCCTCCTCTTCCTCCTCCTCCTCCTGCCTCTCAGCTCGACCACCGAACCTGTCACTTAAACCTCAGAGCTATGGGACACAGCTGCCGGATATCTGTAACCTCTATGCATGCACACACACACACACACACTCTCTCACACACACCCACACACACCCACACACACACACACACACACAGCATGTGATTGTCCCCGCTTGCCTCTCTGGACTGTAATCAGTGGGGTCTCAGCTGTGCTGACCATCTCTTCTCTGAGGGCTGCAGAGATCAGTGAGTCTTCCCAGTGGAATGACTTTCTGTGTGTGTGTGTGTGTGTGTGTGTGTGTGTGTGTGCGTTTCTGAATTTTCAAACATTCGGGGTCACATTTGGAATTCAAACCGATGATGGCGGCTAGTCTAATTGGGGACACCGCCGTGCGTCCTCGATTAGCTTCCCCCCCGCCGGCCTGCGGCGCTCAGCGCTCTGAGTCTTGAAACACAGCGCCGTGATATCTGATCCCACACCGACTCAATAAAGTTGAAGTGTCAGACACTTAAATGACCTCGCCCTGTGCAGGGAGTCGGGCTGATAAAGTGTCACAGATTTAACCAAACCGGGTAATATTACCATCACTTATCACATGCTGTGGGCTCGTCGCCACCGGCAACCGCTTGTTCCTTTGTTTGTATATTCCAAAAAGACAGGCGTAAGTAGAACACGTCATCTTTTGAGAGGGAGGTATAGGGGGGAATATCTGTCAGTTATGAGTGAGTAATATATTTTTTATTCAACCCCTCTACTCACAGTGTGTGTTTGTGTTTGTTTGTGTGTGTGTGTGTGTGTGTGTGTGTGTGTGTTTTTGCTTGTGTGTGCAACGGTCAGGTCTGCAGGGAGTTTATTGTAGGTCGATGCCATGCCCCCTGAAGGAGGTTTAGACCAACAACACGTGTCTATCTCTACGTATGTGTGTGAGAGAAGCTCAATAAATGTGTTTGTGTGTGTGTGTGTGTGTGTGTGTGTGTGTGTGTGTGTGTGAGTGTGTGCGTGTCCCTGCATATTTGCGTCAGCCCAACATGTGCTTGTACAGTACATGTGCCAGCTGTTGTGCAAATGTCGCACTGTATGAGCATGTGTGTGTGTGTGTGTGTGTGTGTGTGTGTGTATGTGTGTCTGTGTGTGTGTATGTGTGTGTGTGTGTGTGCCCTGGAGGTCATTGGTGAGGTGATTAAACTTCAGCTGCTTCCAGGTTCGGAGCACAATCTGCTGAACTTCCACATTGATTTCCTGTCACTCCAGATGGAAATACTCCACACCATAACCGCCCTCCACCCCTCCACCCCTCCCTCTATCTATCTATCTATCTACCTATCCTTCTTACACATACACGCACACACACACACACACACACATGCACACACACACACCATCCTGAGACTGATGAATGATAGTAGGAGGGTCGAAGGTGAGGCGTCAGGCCGGCCCTCTGACGGCTCACTGATGGTTTCGGTTCTCTGGGATCTGGACCGACCGTCTGCGGGGCGTTACGGGCAACGGTTTCATCTGGAATTGTAAAAAAAAAAATTGAAATTCAAAAAGACCGTCTCCCCGAGTGTTTCTCAATCTAGCCACATGAATATGAATGGGGCGCTGGACCCCGTCTGATTGATCCTCAATATGCATGAGAGGAGAGGAGTTGATGAATCGCCCCCAAACCCGTGCTCTGATCCCCGTTCGCCATCATCGGACCGGGAAACCAATTGTTCCGTAATGAGGAGCGCTTACGCCCGCGCCGGATGGACTTTTAATGTTATTTGGGACCCCGGCCCTGATACGCCGTGGGGGTCAGGGGGTCAGGGGTCGTGCGTCTCGTGATGGGAGCATCCGTCACACTTAACATTCGGCGCTGACCTCTGCGGGGGGGGGGGGGGGGGGGGGGCTGTGAGGATGCTGACAGTAAAGGTGCAACGAATGGGAACACCAAGCAGGGAGGCATGTCATGTGCACACACACACACACACACACACACACACGTTCCAATTTGCATCAAACACGCCCCGCCCCCCCACCATGCCACACGCCCGCTTAAAAAGCTTTTTATTTCAGGCAGTGATTGCTGGCTTCAAGCATCTCTTGTGCATGGGGGCCACCATTATCGCGGTGCTAACAGCCCCGCTCCCCCTGACGGGGGGGGGGGGGGGGGGGCATGAGTGATGACCTCGCTATTTATGCAAAAAGCCGCCTCAACGCAGCACACGCCATGTAATGGTTTTCCGCACATTTGACCCATGCTTTACATTTATTTAAATCTTTTTAAACTATTGTATTAGAAGTGTTCTGAGACAAGGAGCGTGGCAATGTGGGGTTTGTGGAACTCTTCGTATAATCAGAGGTGTACACTGTATCTTTGTGTTTTATTTAACTATTATATTTTGCTGCTCTACACTCTTACTCTACTTTTTTTCCCTCCGTGACATTTACTTGACAGCTATATCAATAAATTCCTTTTATTTGACAGCCATAGTTTGCAGATTGATGCATATAAAACACGACGCATCTTCATACAGTAAAGTAAGTACTTGGAAAAGATGAAGGTTATTTCCGTGCGTCGGTATTAAACGGGGCTTTCAATAGTTTTCCACATTGTGCGTCCCCGATGTTCTTTAAGTATGAACAGCGTGGCTGGAGATTGTATTTGCTCATGATACGTTGTGTACGTAAAATGTGCATTAAAATATATACGACGTGTACATATAGATATTTAGTGGAGTAAAACGTACAATGTTTGATTCTACAATGCTGTGGAGGAATAATCATAAAGTAATTATTAATGTGGTTTTATAAAGAAAAGTAGCTTAAGATTGCACTAAATACAGGACTTGAACAATATTTATATATAAATATATAAACATACATATCTCTCTCTCACACATACACACTTCCCCCATAATTGATGTGGGAGATGAGGCTCCTAGGAGTCGTCTCCTCTCTCCTCATCCCTCCCATTTCCCCGAGCTGTCCTTGGCCGTCTCCTGCTCGCCTCTTCCCTCTCCCGGCTTTCACTCCACCCCTCCATCACCCGCCCTTTCATCTCGTCCTTTTACACGCCTGCTGGCCCTCATCCGTTTAATGTGGTTTGGGGGGGGAGGGAGGGGGAGGGGAGGGGGGGGAGGGGGGGGGGTACCAGTTCGGCTCCAGCAAAGCACTAATAGTGCGATGCCTTTATTTTTGCCCGCCTCCCGCACTCCTCCGTGTCTATATCTGTACTTTGCGTACAGACTCCCCCTCCTCCACCTCCTCCTCCACCTCCTCCTCTTCCTCCTCCTCCTCCTCCTCCTCATCATCATCATCCCCGTCCCCCATGCACACGGACACACACACGCACAAAGTCCTCACTTGGCAGTTTTGCGCTCGCCCACAGACACACACACCTTGTTTTCTGTCTCTCTCTCTTTCTCTCGCCCTCCCCTCGGCGACTGTTATCACAACGTACCTGGGTCCCTCTCCAGATGTTGAGTGTCTTCCTGGCTGGTGGAGATAGTAAGGAGAAGCCAGGCGTGCACACACACACACATACACACACACCACACACACAACACACTAGATAGATATGTAAAGTGAGAGGAAAGCGCAGACTCTTGTAATGGAAAAGACACACACACACACTCACACACACACACACACACACACACACACACACACACACACACGTTCCCATGAGCTCACTGGTCACCCTTTGGTAATATTATATTCTCGTATACAGTGCCGGCAATATATCTCACCTCGTCTAATGAATTACTGACTTTACATACAGTGAGTCTCGATTCATAAAACGCGACACACGCGCTCTTCTTTTCGAGGTAATTGTGACACAATAAGATTTTATGTTGCGTTAAATTCATTTTCATTGGATTTATTATCGAGGTTACTGGAATGGAACATGTTTCATTGCAGAAGTGAAGAAAAAAGAAAAAGAATACACACTTCATAAACATCACTCCGAGTGTCCTGTGAACGAGCGGCTTTTTAATATGCCGTTCGGATACGGGAAATGAAATATCTTGTTTTTACAACGCCTCGAGCCAACGGCGCGATAAAAACGTCCCGATGAACGCGACGCCGATCTGAGTGGGATCTGAAATAAGTTCAGGGAAATGTAAAAGGATAAAAAAAAAAGGAAAATTAATCAACTCGCAGGGCCCCAGAGTGATTTAAAATCATGCAACCATTATTATTTTTTCCGTCGGTTACTTTTAAAAGATCCCTGAATGTTAAAAAATGTGATTGGTTCAAAGTTGAAATGAGCCAAGCATTAAAACCACAAAGCCGTGCAGAAGGTTTCTTTTGTAGTGCCTGATTGGCCCGGCGTGGTCATGGGGTCACGCGGTAGCCCGAGGAGGCCGTTTGGTGGTGGTGGTGGGGGGGTCGTAGCCCAGAGAGGGGCCCCCCGCTCCCTGGGGAACGTCCCACCATCCTCATCATCACCAAACCAGCAGATGGCGACGGACTAAGTGGCGATTGGCGTCTTCGCTATACGACGTTACTCTATAAGTGAAAACACGCATGTTTAGAGGAGCGGGAATGAATAAACCATAGGGCTGTGACTCCTGGTTGACTTCTCTGTGTTGAAAAAAACAAATAAATAAATCAAAAGAAGAGACTGAATGCATTGACGTGCAGAAGAGACTGGCGGCGCCCAGGAGTCTTTACATCGTACACAGAAAAACAGGTCAGACAGGAGGAGAAATGAAGAATGACGCCGAGCTGAAGAGGACGTGTTTATGCGTCTGCCTCCAGAAAGTTGGCAGACGTCTTCCCTCGGTGTTGTCGGGGACTTTATGGAAGCGTGTGAATTAATGTGATCTCTGTCATAACAATGACAGCCACGCTCCGCTGCTCCGCTTTGTGTGAATCGTCAACACAGACGGAGATGATGGCTGAGGATGTGAGAGGGTGAGGGTTAAAGTGTGAGGGTGCGACGCCTTTCAGATGCCCATCAGACCGAGGACACGTTCACAAATGCTAAATGCTTCTTCCATCCTCCGTCTTTTTTCTTCTTCTTCTCTTTCTCGGCCGATCCTCCAGCCATCCTGGCTGTGTTTATGTGTAATTTGGGCCTGAAATGGTGTTCAGCTGTTCCCGTTTCACCACCATCAATGCAATCACTGACACGTGTTTTAAGGAATTCGAATGAATGCTGAATCAGAAACGCCGCCACACACAAAACAGTCCTGCTCTTGAAGTCCTGCTCTTTGATGCATAGAGTTGTGGTATCTGGATCTCTGTGGTCCAGACGGAAACACCTCAGCAACCACACGATGGAGCGTCTTTAAATGTTCACGGTCCACAGAGGATTTACCCTGAGGACTTGTCCTGTACTGTAGCATACCTCCTGTACTGTGTCTTGGCATATGGGGTTAGCATTCAGCGGAGGGGTTTTGTGATATAAATGCCTAAAAGGAGGATCATTTTTGGGTATCTGGCAACCCTGAGATCGGTCGACCAATGACTGTTCTATACCATTTCCAAAACGTGTAAGGCAGGGGTGTCAAACTAATTTTCACCGTGGGCCACTTCAGCATCATGGCCGCCCCCTTAAAGGGCCGGAAACACTTTATAAACTCCTCGAACATAGTGTTAAATAACTCTCTTTGCATTTGATTATTGTTTATTTGAGTGTAGAACTATTAAACTGTCTCTAATAGTACAACTTAAATCCATTTAATTTGAAACCTTCAAAATAAAAGCACGGGACATTTTTCTTCAATTTCTTTGAGAAAAGAGGATCACGTGTCTTTCAAGCCGTCAGGGCCGGATTTGGCATTTTGTTTGACATCTGTGGTGTGAGGGGTAAATACTAGTTTGTGAAAGACCCAGAGAAACAAAAATATCTGACGAAGCAAAATCCCGGACGTTTTTTTCCAATCCCTGCCGGACAAATTTTTTTAGGTCTCAAAAAGAGGACATGTCCGGGGAAAAGAGGACATCTGGTCCTACTTAATGAGTCACGCTGCTCCTCCCGGAGAGACCCGCCTACGTTAGTGGTGGAGGCGGAGACGATCGGTTAAGGTTAGGCATTGACCTTGAGTATTTAGGGTTAGAGGGCGACGTGTGATCGGCTAGTCATTTGTGAACCGAGCCCAGCTCAACATATTAAGTCTTAAAAATGTTTCAAAAAGTGTCGATGATGTTTAACCAAGTGTGTTTTGTGAGATTGACGTTGCTATAGAGCTCCTCGGCAACGCAACCAGCGTCTGCAGCGCGGCGGCCGATTGGATGGCGCGATTACGGCGGCCGCGCTCCGCTTGAATGGGCGGCAAACACGCCGCCACACACACACACACACACACGTGCGGCGAGAGAGGACGAACGGCGCCGCCCGGAGAGTCGGGTCAGACACGCGCTGGGTCTCGACAAGCTCATCTTTACAGCGAGCGCAGAGCAGCTTTTCTCGCCGCCTCTCGCATCGCTCACCATCCTCCAAATATTGTGACAGGCGCGCGGAGAGGGCGCCTGATGGATGGGCCGGAGCTCGGAGAACGCTTCGTCCTCGCATTTGATTAAGACGAACGGGTCTCGGACCGCGGTGAGGTCCTTTCAAAGTCCTGGCGAAGGAAGCGGCGCCTCGGTGGCGTCCGGACACTCCGGTGAGGGAGAAGTCGGCGTGATGCGATCCGGTTCAGACGTCCATTTGTCTCCTCGATGCGACGCCAGTCATCACTGAGGCTTTTCGTACCGCTAACTAATTAAGTATTTTACATAATTGATGAAGTATTTAGGCTCCAACGGGTTCGGCATGACAGACTCTTTTTTTTTTGTGTGTGTGTGTGTGGGGTTTTTTATTTTGCTGAAATAAAAACTGATTTTTATTTTCCAACTTGTTTTTATTCTGAGAGCTCTGAGTGAAAACAGGTTAAAGGTTATCAGACACGTTAATGAAAGCGGGAGTGTGTGTGTGTGGGTGTGTGTGAGTGTGTGTGTGTGTGTGTGTGTGTCTGTGTGGGTGTGTGTGTGTGTGTGTGTGTGTGTGTCTTGACAGTTTCACTTCCATTCACTGATAAAAGCACTTTAGCCGAGCGCCAGCCTCCAGACGGGAGCCGGTCTGAGTTGACGGTCACGACGCGAGGGTCTGATCCGAGGCGTCTGATCCCAGGTCTGCTGTTCAGTTATTACTGTTTGCTCAAAGCGTCTCAGCTTCACAAGCTGCAGCGGGAGCGATCGGATGACCTCTGCGCCCTGGATTCGACCTCTCACCCAGCGCACACACACACCGCACTGCGGACACGACTCTTAAAGCTGAAGAGAGTCCTCCGCCTCCATTGCGATATCACTTTTTAGTTACTTTTTAGTTTTTCCTGATTCGATGTGAGGTCAAAGGTCAGGGATGTCGACGTGTACAGATTGTAAAGCCCTCTGAGACAAATTCGTAATTTGTGAAATTGGGCTATACAAATAAACTGAATTGAATAACCATTAAACAGATTTAGCTGACAGAGAATTCTCTATAAAAAGACACCAGTGGACTCTTTGTCGTGCTCCTTTGTGGTAGAGATAGAAATAAAACTGTTCATCGAGTTAAGCCCCCCGTCTTGAGCGTCTTGAGCCTTACAATGCAGTTGTTTGTGCATTGACATTTCCAGGGAACGCATGACGACCCCACGGTTTAGCATTGTTGCTCGATGCTATAACATTTTACAAATAAAGAACAAATAAAGGATGTACATGACTTCACGGTGACGTCTGTGGCATGTGAGCTACAGCTCAGTGTGCAGCGGCATCTCGTGTCTGTGGAAATCTCTGCGGTGTCCTTGGTTTCCTACCACACGGCAAACACACACCTCTTAAAAAAGAAAAAAACAAACAGCCAGGGAGCCTCTCTCCTGCACACACACACACACACACACACACACACACACACACACACACGAATACCTCAACCTCTACAGGTCGACATACACTGTGAGAGACAGATGGTTTATTGTGAACACCCGACTAAACATGCAACCTCGCTGAAATCCCACGATGCCACTAAAGCACTTAACAGGTATTCAGTTGAGCACGGAGCACGGAACATCTCACACACACACACACACACACACACACACACGAACACACACACAGCTCAATCCATACTGCTGGCACAGTGTTGGAGCAGCTGCCCTGCTACACACCATGAAGCGGGCATCATCTGGTTGCTGAGAAGAGCCTGTTAGTTATCGCACATTCGGACAGATCCTGCACACACACACACACACACGCACACACACACACACACATGCACACACACACACTCAAGCGCAAGCTCTCACAGGCACACACGTCATACGGGTAATTATAAAGCGAGGCGTACAGATTGCATGCGCCGTCCATCCTCTCCTCTCCGAGGGTAACAAGCGCTCGAGTTTCACTGCAAAGAACGTGGCCTCATGAATTGTTAAGCATAACTCTATGAATAAACAAAAAGAGCAATAAATAAACCAGCGAGTCGGTCGGCGCAGCACAACAGACTGCCGGGCGGGCCGAGGAAGACGGCGAGCGTCCCCCTCCGTGTGCGGGTTGTGTTTCTGTGTCTGCTGGAGATATCCTGCACAACAATGCGTGCTATAATAATCCTGAGACACTGTTGATTATGGATGGGGTGCGGGGATTTAGGGGGTGATTTACAGGAGGAAACATGGGCAAGGCAGGCTTAGGTGGAGACAAAGGGAGTCTGGAGGAGTCCTGTATGACGGAGCGTAGACGGAGAAATGTACAGCACCAATGGGATTATCTCAGAGGAGTCCAACGTACTGGGATCTGGGAAACAGTGTTAAGCTACTGTATAATAATGTGGATGGGATTGAGGAGGGGGGGCTTTGTGTGTGTGTGTGTGTGTGTGTGTGTGTGTGTGTATGTGTGTGTGTGGAGTGGGGTGTTGAACAGATCAGTCAAAAGGATTATGAAGGTCCCAAGAAGAAGATGTTCTTCTTCCCCCTTTCTCTCCAACTTTAAAGATAAGACTCCTTTTGGACATTTTTGGGGACATTTTTTCGCGGGTTGCATTGAAACATGAAAGAGGCTCGTTGGTTCAGCAGAGGTGGGACATCGCTCAGCGGCTCCTTTTGATTTGGATGATGATGATTTGATTTGCATCGAAGTCTATGACAAAATGACCCTGTTTCTGACTTGATTTATTCCCTTTACAATGTAAACACAAGTTAATTGTCTTAATCTCGAGTTTCAAGTCTTCTTAAATTCAGCATAATGTTCATTTCGTAAATGATGGTCCCATTGATAGTCAAACAGACCATGAAGCAGGGTTTGCTTCAGGGCGGGGCTATCTTGTGATTGACAGGTCCCTCACATGAAGTCATTCCTCATTTTATGCAGAACTTTGGTTCTCCTAATTTAGTTTATCAGTTTTTTATTTATTTGTAATTTATTTGTAATTTATTTGTTTTTTAATTTATTTGTTTTAATTTTTAATTTTGTTATTTTATTTTAATATATACTTTTAAATGTAATATTGATTTCTTGCTATTCCACTTGTTTTGCTTTGACTCTTTGTGGAGCAGTTTGTAAACATTGTTTTTAAAGGTGCTATATAAATAAAGTTTTTATTATTATTATTATTACTATTATATTCTATGATAAGAGAAGATTTCTATATTCATCATTCAGCCACTGCTAGCAGCTAGCATCACAAAGCCTTGAAGCAAACCGTTAGCGGTCGTGTTGCACTGTGGGTAATGTAGGCAGCTGGTTTTGACAATGATGAATAATGTGTAGAATAAAATAGATGATATTGCGGTGCCTGCGGATTATTATTTGTTGTTTTATTTTCGTCCCGCTATCGTGAGCGCGATGCTGAATCAGTGAGGGCGCTTTATGACGCCATGTTTATGATCTCAGAGGCATATTATTGCTCAACAATCCAATATTCTTCATTCATTTGGTGATATGTTGAAATGTGACCGCAATATATCTTCGACAACCTGTTCCCTTTTGACTTTAAGAGCACTCATTAGAGACATTATTAGGGACATTGAGGAAGATTGGATCCTTCACCCTTCACTGACGAGGAGCACTTTTACAGCAGAGACACTCAAAGAACCCTGGACTACAGCCACACACACACACACACACACACACACACACACACACACACACACACACACACTGAAAATGTACATAGTTTCAGGGTGAAAATAGATGCCTGCTCCACTCCTTTGGTATAGTTTGGGAGTGAGTTTTAGTGAAAACTATTGACTGTATTTAAGAAGTGGATTTACAAGCTGACGCCCCCCTGATGGCCATTAGAAAAAAAATTGTTAACCAAAAATTGTTAACGAAGAATTTTAACGTTTCGGAACCAGAGGTTACAGCATGGTAAAAACCTGCATGACAGAAACCTTTATGGTCAAAAAGTAGTTATTTTTCAGATACATATCCAGTGCAGATATCTCTTCCAGACTACACACACTGTCATGTTTAATTCCCTTCATCTACAATGGAGGTTGAACCAAAGAAATGTCAGAACTAATTCATGATTTATGGAGACATTTGAAGATGTAGGGACATAATTAGCACTTGACACGTGCATGAAAAGACATTTACTCTCCCCGTGTACGTCTCTCTACTAAACACAACCTGATACAACTGCAGTGAAGCATCTCTGTTCCTACACCTGTTTATTATTCTCTGAACACAATGTATTGAAATAGGAATATTGGTAAAGTGGATTTTTATATAACTACATTTTGCACCTCAAGATACCTCCAGATGAACCAATACGGACACAAGGGAAATAAAACCCATATGAGTGTGAAGGAATAAATAAAGGTCCATCGGTTCATATCTCCACGGTCTTCACAATAATAACACGGCTGTCCCTGGATCCACTCCAGCTCGTCTCATCTGCACTTCATTTAATGTCACTGCTCGGGAAACCGTGCATTTTTTCAGACGGCAGAATTTAGGAGCAGAAGTAGAAAGCTGTGCTGCACCGGCTCCCTGCTGAACACAGATCTGGAACGACAGATGAGGAGGTGAAGAGTCCCCTGGTTTTACTTACAGCCCCGACCTCTGATCTGTCGTCTCATATCTTCAGGACGCTGCCCGGACGAGCCGGCTCCTGTTCCACAGCTCGCCCACATCCACTCCTTCTTGTCTGAGCAGCCGGGACATATGTTCACTTCTTGTTCTTCTTAAATGAGCAAGAATGGACAAGTTTATGTATTCTTTTCAACAAATAAAATAAATAAAATTGTAAAGATATATATATATATATATATATATATATATATATATATATATATATGTATATATACACATATATATATATATATATACAAATATTTAAATATATATATAAATATATATATATACACATATATATAATATATATATATACATGTATATACATATACAAATATCTCTATATATATATTCTTAAGTAAATAAGTAAAAATGAAAGGCCAAAGTATGGTTTACATGTTGTACTTCCATGTCATTTGCAATTGAGATGATAGTACAAGTGTTGATTGTTAAAAGAAATGTTATATATGTATGTATAGTTTTAAAAAAATATAAAACTAGAACTAAATTAGTCATTAAACACTTTCAAACCATAAATATGTAATGATACTGAAGCTATTGGTGACGTGACATGCTGTATAAAACTAAAGAAACTGATGATTATTTTTATGTATCAAGTAATCTGTTGATTGGAATAAATTACTTTATTTTTCATCCAAGCAACAGCTTGAATCCCAAATAGGTTCACTAAAATAATATAATACAGGAAACTCTCACATTTCTTAAAACTAAATGAGCAGTCATTTATCTAAACTACCGCTAGCTCCTCATCTGTCCATCAATGAAGCGATGCGTCAACTCTTCACGTCAGGACGGCTCCAAACGAGGCTCCGGATTCAATACAGACGCTTAACAGAGCAATTTGTCACAGTCCGCGGCTCGCTTGTTGAGCTGATATATTTCCCGCTTATAGAATAGAGAGTCGTCTCATCCCCTCGGAGAGAGAGGACCCAAGTGCCGACAACTTCTTCCAAAGCAATATTTAATTCAGATTTTCAAGGTAACACACGACTAGAATCAAACGGTACGACGCTTTTCTGCGATTGGAACGGCTGCTTATTTGATGATGTCATCACATCAGCTGTTCTTGCTCCTGAGTTTACTCTGATTATTCACTGTAAATTATGTTTTACAGTTGAATAAACAAAACATCCTAAAAGGACATTCCTGACTCAACAACAGTAGTATTTATAAAAAGTCAACTGTCAGTTGTTTATTTTCTCCTCCGCTACTGTTTTCGGTTGCTGGTGAAATGCATTCTGGGATATCTGCTGACCAGAGTACGCACAAGTCTCCTCTGATGCATCCTGGGTAAAGTGGGAGTATCGAGTCACATCCGGGCATTTTGACCGTGAAGAGAGAGAAGAGAACTTTGAATGTGAACATGAGACTGATGAGGAGACAGGACAAGAGGACACGAGGAGAGGAAAGGACACAATTAGAGGAAAGGACACAAGTACAGGAAAGGACACAAGTAGAGGAAAGGACACAAGTAGAGGAAAGGACACAAGTAGAGGAAAGGACAAAAGTAGAGGAAAGGACACAAGTAGAGGAAAGGACAGGAGTAGAGGAAAGGACAAAAGTAGAGGAAAGGACAAAAGTAGAGGAAAGGACACAAGTAGAGGAAAGGACAGGAGTAGAGGAAAGGACAAAAGTAGAGGAAAGGACACAAGTAGAGGAAAGGAGTAGAGGAAAGGACACAAGTAGAGGAAAGGACACACAAGTACGCTGATTGAGAAACGGCCAAGGACTTCAAAATAAGACACAAAGCGAGACACAAACTCCGGGTCACGACGTCGGAGGAGGTGAGATCAAGGTCAGATGGGTGGGAGTTGTCCTGACCGGCCAGCCGGTGGAAACACAGCATTTCTGTTGGTTTATTCCGCCCTCCCTCTGGACAGCGCCCCCAAACTTGACAGAGAGACAGAAAGCTGAACTCCCAGCCGTAACAGACGGCCCTCGGGGCTGAATTGGTTGAATTGGTTGGTAACACACTGTGCTCACTGAACTGGGGAGCAGAGCCTCCCCATCAGGTCCGTCTCAAGACCAGCGTGGGATACACACCACCCAGAGGGCTGCCACAGTCAGTCATCTCTCTGTTCTACTTTCCCTCTTTTCTTCCTCCTCCTCCTCCTCCTCCTCCTCGCCTCATCTCTCCCCTCACCCTCGAACAACACCCCCCCCCCCCCCCCCCCCGGACAGAAGCAACACCGGGCTGATTGCTTTACGGCGTCGTCGATACAAACGATGGCGTAACCGGGGGAAACATCGGCGGAAGATCGAGGGCGGTCCTGCCAGGTCCGTCAAAGTCCGATATCGTAATTCGCCGCTCACGACATTCAGCCGTCCGGACGATTCTTCAGTTTGCGTTTCGTACTGCGCAGTATTTGAAAATGTGCAAAAATACAATGAAATACAAAACAACAGCAAAAGATAGCAAACAGGATTATTAACCCCCCCCCCCCCCCTCCCACATTTTCTCATTTCATTTCTGCACCACGGACGTCAAGCAGAGCAAAGCAAAAGAAAGTGCAGGAAAGCCAATACGTGTGTTGAGTGTTTCTGCACAGACTTGCAAGGTGTAAAACGTATTATCGATTATACGACACGTTGGTACCCGCATGTCACTTCAATCCATCGCTTCACAGGACTCGTCATATTTGAGCTGGTACAGTCCAACAATATACAAGGAATAAGCGGCGGCAGTAATGTGATGAAAATTAACCGATTTGTTTTTTTCTTCTTTTTGATCTGCCTAAATCACTTTCCCTATGTGGGAGTCAAACTCACAACCTTCATATTATCATATTGATGGATTGGCAGACTAAAAAGAAACTGGCAAATATGTGTGCATGATGATGATTCAAGGCAAAACCCAGAGTGAGCGTCAAACTCAGGACCTTCAGATTAAGAGATTAACACGCTACCTCCTGCGCCAACGAGGCACAACGTGCATCACATGCTCACCGTTGAAGGATGTACTGTACGTTCTTTTTTAACGTGGATTATAATTCAGGCCGGAATGTGTTTTTTTCTCCATCTTCATCCCACACAGAAGTTCCTGTGGGAGGGGCAACGGGAGGAGAGGAGGGCAACCAGGACTCGAGGCCGGCCGAGACCTCCTGTCGACGGCTGATAACCCGACGGTCGCTGTTTTTGCTGCTTCAACATAAAAGGATTTATTGCCTGCCGATTTCACATCTGAAGGCAGAATCTATCCTTCGACCGCGAAATATACGAGATCCCGATGAAGCTGAGTTACAACACGTGTAACCGGGGGCGCAGACGCAGACGCAGACGCAGACGCAGACGCAGGGCCAGGCGGACCCATGGAGACGGGCGCAGCAGGAGCGGAACACAGAAAGAGAGTGACAGACATAGACCGAAACACACACACACACACACACACACACACACACACACACACACACACACACACACATAGAGAGGGAAGGGAAGGGATGGGGGAGGATGGGGAGCTCCCCGGGCCGTGGACCGGCCATGTGTGGAGGCATGTTGCACCATCTGTGTTGAGCCTGTTTACGCAACAGACCGCTGCTGCAGACGCCCCGCGGACACACACCGCGCACCACCTTGCCGAGGACATCACAGGGCAGTGTGTGGGTGTGTGGGGGGTGGGGGTGTGTGTGTGGAGGGGGGGGGGGGGGCTGCTCTACTTATGCAGGGACGAGAACAGCAACAATAACAACAACAACTTTGGCAACGGAGAAAAGGAAAGAAAACAACAGGACGGCAGCGAGACTGAGTCACATGACGGAGGACCGCAACACGACTGAGATTCAGTTTTACATTGGAGAATAATGTCGGAGCTGTAATTATGAAAAGGGGAGGTGCTCATCTTCAGAAGAATGCAGAACCAACGGGGGAGAACAGGAGGACTAGAAATGAGAAGAAACCAGCGGCGCATACATTACATGACGTTACATGTCATTTAGCAGACGCTTTTATCCAAAGAGACTTACAATAAGTGCATCAACCTAGAGTACAAACTAATAGAACAACAAGAATACAGAAAGTAACATTTCCTCAACATAGTCAAACTACAAAAGTACCACAATAAGAGATATTTAAGAGCCACTGGAGTGCTAATCTGTGTTTTAATCCAGATATAGTCAGAAAAGGTGCGTTTTAAGTTTCCGGCGGAAGCTGTAGAGACATTCTGCTGAAACGAGGCCCACGGTCACAAGCCAACGCCGATCGTCACGAGAACAATTCAAATTCATCAGAACTGCGCAAACAATGAGCGTCAGAGAGTCGGCCACGGCTCCGAGACGCAGAGCAGAGAGCGAGGAAGAGAGGGAGGGGGGGGAGAAGAAGAAACAACAGGGAGTGATGTCACACATAGGGCCAGACGGGATGGAGAGGGGGGGGGGGTCTTGGCGGTGCTCACACCGTGACCCGGTCCGCGTGGGACCGACGCCGAGCCCGGGGTGAAGGCTCGGGGTTTAGTCCTTCAGCGTTTAGAAAATGTGAAATAATAGACGAGGAATACATTTGGGATTGTGTGACATGTTGGAAGCGTGTGCACGGGGCGGTGTTAAGTCTACACAAGTGCCTCTGATCCAATCTGCTCACGCTTGTTGCCGAGTAACGCATTTATTATGACTTGACTTTATCACCCAAAACATGTTCTGATGTAAAAGCAAAGCCCAGTGTGTGTTCAAACAATGGATTATGAATGTAATGTGTTTGTGACTTGTCTGATACAGAATGTGGGCATAACCTGGTTCAAAAGTATACATAATAAATCAGAGGGAACACCGTGAATAAAAGATAGAAATGATAGCCGAGCAGCACACTCTACCCAAGGTCGACTCGATAATATCAGGGTCTTTATCTATACAGGAGTCGTGTGGGGCTCGTTGCCGGGCGGAGGAGATACTGAAGTCCTAAAGTTGGAGGAGAGTCGATCACGAGGCCGTGAGAAAAGAAGCGGAGCGAGGTGTCCCCGTCCGTCTCATTAGAACAAATACAAAATAAAACTTCCATTCAAAGTCAGCAACCTTTATTTAGACATGCAGGAGAGACACTCGGGTCGTAACTTCTTCTGTCTAGACGCAACCCGGCGAGGATAATAGCAGAGAGAGAAGACAGCCAGAAACCCGTGAGGAGGAAGAGGACTCGCTCTCAGAGGAGGAAGGGGCGGACGTTTCGGCGGGAAAACAAACGGAGGAGCGGCAAGCTATATTTTATTTGCGGCTATTCCGCCGGAGATGAATGAAAGATCAAAGCCAGAGAGGAATGACAGAGGAAGTGTCACAGAGCGGTCGGATTAAACAAGCAACTCGAGAAAAGGTTCAAAAGAAATGTGGAAATATTTCGTGAAGCGCTATCAACCCGGCATGCTTCCTAAAAAAAAAAAAAAGTGTTTCTTTTAAGCCACAAATTGGCGAAGCAGGGCATGGCGTGGAGACGAGATTATCTGCTGCCAAATCCAACGTTTGTGAGCGGTTTCCAACGTCCTCTGTGAGAGAATGTCATGTTTGTCACTCTTGGTTTTATATTGATCTGCTAGTTTAAGATTTGATTAGGATTCACCACAACTTGATCCACGCCAGCTGGGCCGGGAACAGATTCTGAAGCCGGTCGACAGGCTCTCGGATTACGTCGACAAAATACCCCAAACATGTCGCAAACGGGCTGCAGAGCCCGGGGATCAGAAAGCGGCGCCCTCATCCACTTTTATTAATAATGCATGCGCATCAAGGTTAGCGGCGCTCCCCATTTGGTAGTCCAATCACGGCGCTGCCAACCTCTTTCCAAGCCTCCTTGGGCCGAGCTGGTTGGCTGCCAACGGATGCTTCAATAATTTAGTCAAGCAATTTTAAAAAAAGTATTGCACACAGATTCTGTGCAACGGAACTTATAGCATAAAAAAAACTGGTTATTTTAGGTCAAATTTTAGTTAGAATCAGAGTCAGAGGAACTTTTTTTCCTTTTTGCAGAGGCGAAACCACCGGACACCTTTCCTGCCGTCGTCTCCGTCTCACGTGCTGAGACATGCAACGCGCTGTTTCCTCTACAGTTTAACTTTCAAACAATCACATTAACTGGGAAATAACGGGGTAAATTGCATTCTTGGGAACCTCTGAAGCCGTTATCTCGTCATTCAGACCGACAGTTTTGTAAATGTGGGTAATACTGAGAGACGTTCCCCAGGTCGGTCCTCTTCTCAATCCCAATTACAGCGTCACTTCCATCCAGGGAGCACAGTGATACATATTTTTTTAATTACAGCGCGCACAAAGGAGTCAACGGCATGCTAAGCAGATTGTTCTTGACACAACACAGATTTACGATGACTACCGCTCCGCGTATTGTTCCGTCTTTATGAGCTGCTCTCAGCGTGCTCCTCCATTGTGACGGGCTGTTCCTCATAGAAGACGACCGGGGCTATCTGTGCAGCTTAACGCTATTGTTGTGACTCTGACGGCCGTTGTTTATCATTTACAAAAGACACTCATGATGGCGTCGCTTTTGTCTTTCCAAAGCATCGAATGAGGCAGATGGTAAAAAAACGTTATACACACACACACACACACATACATTGTCTATAATCCACACACTAAGTCCTCAAAAGCACTTACTGTACAAATGCCAACGTGTTGCCGATGGTACAGTAGGAGGCCGTGTCCGCAGCTGGGGAAGCTGCGTGTACAATGAGTCCACTGATAAGAATAAGAATAATAGGTTGAGGTGTTGGACGAGTAGCAGTGGAGCTTTTGTTCCTGTGACTGAGAGGCACGATAATAACTCGGCCCTGATACGTCCTCCATAGGAGAGCACTAGAGCCGGGGAAACTTCTGGTCTGATATATTAAACGATAAATCTGTCAGCAGTAAATCATCGGTAAATGTAATTTTCTCTATCCTCCAGATGACAGCAGCAGTAATGTCAGGTCCCTTTGTTCTTTTATTAAACTAAACGTCTGTTATTGATCCTCTCTAACCAGCAGCATGTCACTCTGTCTCTACGCGTGGCGTTAACGCTTCTCGGCTCTCCGTCTCGCTCGCCGTCAGAGCTCCGATGTCGGCGTGTCTGCGCGTATCGGGACGCAGCAAAGAAGAAGTCACCTAGCATCATGCAGCACCAGAAGTCGCATTAAAATGACACGTTAAAAATACTATATGGCTCTCAATGAAATATATTTAGAAATATTTGGCTCCCAGTCAAAAAGGTCCCTGACCCCTGGCTTAGGCTAAAGTGTGCAGTGTGTAGGATTTGGCGCCACCTAGTGGTGAACGTCCAATGCGTTTAAGAGAAATACGACGGAAGACGTGAAGATGCCGATTTACCAATCGAGAGCCAGAGTTTGGTTCGTCGGTTCTGGGCTGCTGTAGCAACGCGGTGGCCGGCTAACGACAACACAACGATCCTCATCGGGAGGAAACTAATTTATCGGAAACATATTTCCATTTCTGACAATACATTCCAAAAAATGCTACACGCTGTTCCGTTAAAAAGAAGGGAAACAACTGGATGGAGATAGTCCGAGACCATGACACGTTCTCATTTCCCTTCCCTTCTGGTGTCAACATGGCGGCGTTCAAACAAACACAGCACAGGAGGAAATGCCTCATTTTCCCGTGGAGCTCATGTAAATGTCTGCTGTGCTTTTACATGGAGTTCAACTCGGGTGTCACGCAAATTCCCGATGTTGACCACTTGCAAACAGTCGTGACTGTTTTCCATGTGAGCGGACCGCAGTCTCCAGTTGAGATAGCGTCCCATTTGTTGTCTAACCCCGGCCTGCGGAACAGGAAGTCCCATCAGTTTCTCATTCTGCCTCCGTCCGATTGGCCCCCGCACAACCCCACAAAGTCACGGTCATTGTCCGAGTTTCGATTTTTAACATTTTCTACTGTTGGATGTAGTCTCCGCTCACTGATTTTGTTTTTTTGTTTTCAATGGTAGAAAACACAGCTGGTGAACCAGAGCCGTGGACACGAAACACGAGGGTCAGCTATCAGTGGCTGTCATCTGAAGCTCCGTCAGCCCTGTAGGACTTACCTCACACTGAAGGTAAGTCCATTAGACACGTATTAAAGCTAGAAAAGCTAAAAAAAAGTCCCCCCCCCACACACACACACACACCTGACCCCCACACCGAAGAGCCGCTGGACAACAACCAGCGAGTGTGTTTGTGAGGTGTCCGGCCAGACATATCATGCCTACTCACACACACCGGAGCTTGCAAACAGCTTTGACAAGTACAGACTCTCTCTCACATCACACACACACACACACACACACACACACACACACGCTCCCCATCGCTCTCGGGACTCTGTGTGCTGTGTTCTGCCTGATCTCAGTGTGACTCTTTTTTTTTTTTTTTTTTTGCTTTCCTTCTTCAGTTTTTTCCTTCTTCTTGGAGGCAACCGTTCCCGCTCGGCCCGCCATCTGTCCTCCGCGGTGGAACGCGGCGCTCCCTCTGGCTGCAGGTGTCTCCGCATGGGGGCAACAATGTTCAATTGGAGTATTACAGGAAAAAGTATACGGGACAAAAGTGGTTCAGAATGAGCCTCAGACGGTAACATCATCCAGAGTCATTTCTGTTTGACCAGTTTTTATAAATATGTGTGTGTGAACACTTGTCTATATAGCTTTATGAGGACCTTCAGATGAGGACATGTGTGTACAGTGAGGACATTTTGGCCAGTTCTCCGTTCTCCAAAGGCCTGTTTGAGGGTTAAGACTTGGTTTTGAGCTTCAGGTTAGAAAAAGGTTTAGGTGAGGGTAAGGAGTTACTTAATGCATTATGTCATGATGGCATTATGTGTACTCACACAGATTTAAGTACATGTGTGTGTGTGTGTGTGAGCATTTTATTGACCCATTACCTACATATGTGTGCTCACATCTCCATTGCCACTGTCTTTAAAGGTGTAATGCAGGAGAAATATAAAGTGCTGATGGTCGTTTCTTGGCGTTCCCCGTCGGATGTGTTTAATACCACCGAGGGGGCAGTTGTTCCCATAGTAACTTACCTTTTACAAGGCAAAGTGTGAGTGATTTTGTTGTTTGCTTCAGTCTGGATTTGAGTTTTTATATCCTCTCTACGTGCCAATTATCCTATTAACCCAGCGTGCCGCCTGCTGAGGTAGGACACTAACAGCAGCCGAGCCGCAGGAGGAAAGTCGTCTGCAGGGACGCGGTTTTTTAAATGAAAATGAGGTTTGTGAACAATTTTCAAGAAGGGCCTCAATTAAACAGAGACTAAATCTGTATAATCTCATATTCCCTTTGATCCGTTCATCCGCCCGAGCAGAAGCAGCCTAAATGTCCTTCTCCGTGACCTCAAGCTCGTCCTTGGGGACATTAGAATCCCCCCCCCCCCCCCCCCCCCCCCCCCCCCAGTGGGTTCAGCTGCCGGACGCGTCGAGAATACCTCCGACGTGAAATAGCTGGGAACCGTCCCCCAAACCCCTCAACCGGCTCCTTTGAAATGTCGGAGCTCCTCCCCCTCGTCCTTAAAACGGAGCCAGCGAAGCCGTCTGCTTCTTCTCTTCCTCCGAGTCCCCGGCCTGCACGCAGCACAGGTGTGTTGGTAATGATGAAGGTGAACTGCTTCATCTTCACCTGCGTCCAACCGACCACCTGTGGACCCGGCCCTCGCTCTTGAGCAACACCTCGGGATGCTTTAGCGTTTGGGGAAGTGAAGAAAGAGAAGCGGCGTGTTATCCACGGCTTCAGACTCTGATCATTTCATCGGCTCCATGAATGCAGCCGTGAGCAGAAATCATCAATCAATCAATCAATCAATCAATCAATCAATCAATCAAGGTACAATCTGCACAGCATTTATTGTTATGAACTGATTTATAATATGAAAAAGTAATGGACAAACCGTTTGGAATTGAGTGTATACAGATTAGTAAGCAGGTAGAGGTTGAGTACACGGGTAGATCTGATGCTGCTGGGTTTACTGACTCGGAATGGGAGTTTAGATTCAGAGAGACACACACACACACACACACACACACACACACACACACACACACACACACACACAAGTAATGACAGATGCATGAAGAAAGACATATTCATAAATCCATCTACACACAGACAGACGTGTATGCATGCACACACACACACACACACACACACACACACACACACACACACACACACACACACACAGGCGGTCCGCTGTGCCTCCCAGAACTCCCATCTGTTGAACCAGCAGTCCCGGTTGGTCTTAATGAGAAATAATGAGCCTTCACTCAATAACAACAGCTTGGATGGATTTCACCTCCACTTCAGTTCCTTCTCCAAGTTACTAAATCCATTTGTTGTACCTTTAAATAACATTTCACTTCCTCTGACTTCCTTTTTGATGGGGGTACAAACACATGTGTAGGATCACTGAGGGTTGGCACATCGACATCTGAATGTATCGGATTCACATCAAACGTTTTATTTCCTCACTGCCTCACAAAGCGATGCCTTCCAGCACAATGGCTATGGACCAAGGTGATTTCCCCACCATCGCCTTAATGAAGATATGCGAGTTCAGAGTACAATCGCTCTAAGAGGAGCTCTCAGTGGAAAGGAACGCCCTTCCTTCAGAGTCTGACATGTTTCTCAGAGAAAGAATGGAATTTCTAGGCCTCCAACAGCTGGCATAGCTGTCAGCGAAAAATCTAACTGTGTGTGTGTGTGTGTGTGTGTGTGTGTTAGGTTGTACAAAGACCACCAGGCTTCAAGTCAGGGTATCCAATTGGCCTTGCACGATTTCAAGCTGAAAGAAAGAGAAAAGGTTGTGAAAATGTACACAAAAGAAACGTACAGACACACGCAGACACACACACACACACCACACACACACACACACACCACACACACACACACAGCGCGAGAGCCAGAAACAAAAGAGAAAAAGGGCCACAAAAATGTATCAAACGATGAGGCAGAAATGCAGGTTGATGGAAGTGTAAAGTGTGTCAATAAGGACGCAACGCAACATGGGAGGCAATAACACACGAGGCGGACACGTGCACATGCTTATACACACAAGCACACACACACACACACACACACACACACACACACATGCACACACACACACACATGCACACACACACACATGCACATAACAGACCTTGTTGTAGAAGTCAAGAAGCTCTTCGTGTTTGAAATCGACGAAGACATTTTCCTGAACCTGTGGAGAGAGAGAGGGGGAGAGAGAGAGAGGGAGAGAGAGGGATGGAGAGATAGAGGGAGAGAGGGATAGAGGGATGGAGAGATAGAGGGAGAGAGATAGCGAGAGAGGTTGAGAGAGAGAGAGAGGGAGAGGGGAGAGAGGGAGGGGAGGGGGGGAGGGAGAGAAGGGGGAGGAGAGGGAGAGAGAGGGAGAGAGAGGGGAGAGGGGAAGAGGGAGAGAGAGAGGGAGAGAGGGAGGGAGAGAGAGAGAGAGAGAGAGAGAGAGAGAGAGAGAGAGAGGCATAAGTGTGTGAGAGAGCAAATAACCCGACAAATAGGAAAGAATGAGTTCAGAGGACGAGAGCGCCTCAGCGGCGGGGGGAGAAGCCGCATTGAGAGCTCCTGGTCCGAGAGGAGAGGAGCAGGACTCCTTCAGGCTTTCTTGAGCTCTCTATAAAAACCTTCATCCATTCATTATTGCCGCTCTCCGGCCAGCGTGTGCTTTCCTCGTGAGTCGAGTCCATCGGTGTCTATAAATACAAGCGAGGCGAGGCCACCGCCTCAGAGCCATCGCTGCTCCTCCGCCGCGCGAAGGCCTCGTCTCGAGACGTCTTTAAACGACTTTAAACATCTTGACATCCGACAGTCGGGGGCGGCGCGTCGCCTCGCGGTGAACACACGCCGTGAGCGTGCGGAGCTCGCCACGCAATGGAGAGAATAACTATATTTCACTGCCGCGTTGGCTTCCTCGTGACTAATTGAAAGCATGAGCGGTGGAGGTCGTGTGATGGATGGAGCGAGGCGATCCGCTCAGCATGCGAGGAAACACACCAGCTGAAGACTTTCCCATGTGGGCCTCTGAGTGGAGGGGAAACAAGAAACCATCCAACATGTGGTTCGGGAAGAAAGGAATCGGCCATTATTTGTATCGAAGATTTCTTTTAAATGGGAAACAGAGAAAACACAGGTCCTCTCGCTTTGATTTGAGACCTGTTGACGTATAGAAACCTCATGTAGCCAAGAAAATTAAGCAATTCTATCATCTGAGTGATAGATCAGTATGGAGGACTAAAATGACTTAAGTAAAAATAAATAAATGCATGAATAAATATAGGAATACGTCAATAAATGCTTAAATAAATGTATAAATAAATGCATAAATGCTTAAAAAAATGTATAAATAAATAAACAAATACAGGAATGAATGAATATAAGTTATAAATCAACAGGACATCATTAAATAAATATATTTCTACATTTCTGTATTTCTTCATTTATTTATGTGACATTTACATGTCCGTATATTCAAATGAGCTGGACGGTCCGAACCTCTGTCTAAAGCATGATTGGTCGAGTCGGGGAGCAATATTTATTTATTTATTCATACATTTATTTAAGCATATATTTATTTATGTATACATTTATTTAAGCATTGATACATTTATTTAAGCATTTTTTTATTTATTCCTATATTTATTCATGCATTTATTTATTTCATTATTTATACTTACGTCATTTTGAGTCTTCCAAAGATCAGATGATATAATTATATATAGAATTATTATATATTATATATATATATTTTTTTAAAATGCTTAATTTCCTCCATTTTCTTGCAGCGTCCATCTTTCCGTAAGCTGTCCACCGTGTCACGATGACTCCGAGGGTCACATGGTCCTCTCCTCTCTAAAGACAGCCGGCTTCACTCGCCATCGAGGGGAAAGTGTAAAGACACCCGGAGCAGCCATCACCGCGCTGCTATCACCATTACCGCCGGCCCATCACGGAGACGGAGGCCGGACAATAACCCGCCATCCCGTGAGTGGCCGTGATGGCGAGACGCTTTATCAGACCCATCATCGAGAAAAGAGCTGCGGCGTGTGAAATGCTTTCTGGGTAACGCGGAGACGGGAGGGCAGGCGGTGTCACGGTGAACGGTCGACCGCTGACGAACTACCGGCACCGACCAGGAGGGCGGGAGGAGAGGAAAGAACGAAGGACGGACGCAAAGGAAGAAATAAAAAGAAGAACAAGAAGAACAAGAACAACAAGAACAAGAAGAATAAGAACAAGAAGAACAAGAAGAATAAGAACAAGAAGAATAAGAACAAGAAGAACAAGAAGAACAAGAAGAACAAGAAGAAGAAGAATAAGAACAAGAAGAACAAGAACAAGAAGAATAAGAACAAGAAGAACAAGAAGAAGAAGAACAAGAACAACAAGAACAATAAGAACAACAAGAACAACAAGAACAAGAACAACAAGAACAAGAACGAGAACGAGAACAACAAGAAGAACAAGAAGAACGAGAACAAGAAGAACGAGAACGAGAAGAAGAACAAGAACAAGAAGAACAAGAACAAGAACAAGAAGAATAAGAACAAGAAGAACAAGAAGAACAAGAACAAGAAGAACAACAAGAACAAGAACAAGAAGAATAAGAACAAGAAGAACAAGAAGAACAAGAAGAACAAGAACAAGAAGAACAAGAAGAAGAAGAAGAAGAACAAGAAGAACAAGAAGAACAAGAAGAAGAAGAATAAGAACAAGAAGAACAAGAAGAAGAAGAACAAGAACAACAAGAACAATAAGAACAACAAGAACAACAAGAACAAGAACAACAAGAACAAGAACGAGAACGAGAACAACAAGAAGAACAAGAAGAACGAGAACAAGAAGAACGAGAACGAGAACAAGAAGAAGAACAAGAACAAGAACAAGAAGAATAAGAACAAGAACAACAAGAAGAACAAGAAGAACAACAAGAACAAGAACAACAAGAACAAGAACGAGAACAACAAGAAGAACAAGAAGAACAAGAACAAGAAGAACGAGAACGAGAACAAGAACAAGAACAAGAAATCTGTCCGTGGCTCCTCTCCCAGCAGCTCGGTGCTCGGAGACTAAATCCATGGCTTTGGGGCTCGAACTGGCTGACTGACTGGTGTGTGTGTGTGTGTGTGTGTGTGTGTGTGTGTGTGGGGGGGGGGGGGGGTATGTGTCACAGGGAATTAATGACTGAGATATTAATTAGGAGCGACATTACAAGTCCATCAAGGAGAGCACGGAGCGGAGAGCCGAACACGGGGACGGAGGACGGCCTCCGATTCAGCCGCAAGGACGACAGGAAATAAAACCGCTTATCAAAAGTTAGTTGAAAGATGTGACACACCCCGTCTGCGCTTCACACACACACACACACACACACACACACACACACACACACACACACACACACACACACACACACACACACACACACACACACTTAGGGTTTTGAATGACTTTCGAAGCAAAACACTTGTCAGCTAATGGAGTCGTCTCTCTGTGACTCACTGTGAGGTGAGACAGGAGGGTGGGGGGGAGGGTGGAGGGGGGGGGGGCAACCGTCAATGCATTGTGGGAAATATGATGTCGATCGAGACTAAGCCACGACAACGACAACCAACCAGACTGTAACACTTCCTGTCTGGTGCACATGGGACTGAGGATGAAAGGTGTGTTTGTGCTCAGAGACACTGACGAGGATTTCCAGGTACTGTCGGGTACGTGTGTGTGTGTGTGTGTGTGTGTGTGTGTGTGTGTGTGCGTGCGCGTGTATTTGAGGAGCAGTAAACCGCTGTTTTGTCTTGGGAACATATGCACAAGTGTGTGTGTGTGTGTGTGTGTGTGTGTGTGTCGCGCTTGTGTGAGTGTGTGTGTGTGTGTGTGTGTGTGCCCATCCCATTGTTCCTCAGGGTTGAGATTTTACCAGGCAGTAACCCAACAAGGCTCTGACAGATCTAGGCTAACACTAATGGGGATAGGATGCATCATCCTCATCATCACAGCCCTATACTAACAGAACACACACACACCACACACACACACACACACACACACACACACACACACACACACACGTGTCATCTGCCTCGGTGCCAGGATCCTGTGTGTCAGGATGCAGAAAGCAGGAGTACCGGGTGGAGATAATCATGAGTTCACTTGCATCTGGTGCTCCATATGCAGCGACATGTTGGAGGCTGTCACTAGGACACAGGAGGGAGGACGCAGGGAGGAGAGGAGGACCGGCTTCTCCTTGGCCGTGTTGGCTCCTCCCATAAAGTGGGACCACGCGGTGTCCTCTCACAAGGTTACTCGCCCGACTCCCCGTGGATGATGGGGGAGGAGCTCCACGCGGATTACAGCTCGCCGTTAAAGGCTTTCTGGTTTACTGCAAGCTGGGTGTTATTTTACTCCGGATAGCTTTTGGCCTTCGTTCTTATCAGTAATGATAATAGTATCATCAAGGGGTAGTTTGGGTGGCAACACATCCAATGGGGTTTTAAACCGACCCCAAGGTCAGACAGACATGAAGGGAAAGCACAACAGACTTTTTAATCTTTTTAACCAAATCTGACATTTCCTGCTCACCTGTGGCCTCCTGGAGGTGAGCAGCCACAGTCCGGGAGGAAGGAACTTGGTTTCACTCGACATGCAGTGTAACCCTGAAGGTGTTTCTCTAACCCTGAAGGTGTTTCTCTAACTGAAGGTGTTTCTCTAACCCTGAAGGTGTTCTCTAACCCTGAAGGTGTTTCTCTAACTGAAGGTGTTTCTCTAACCCTGAAGGTGTTTCTTTAACCCTGAAGGTGTTTCTCTAACCCTGAAGGTGTTCTCTAACCCTGAAGGTGTTTCTCTAACTGAAGGTGTTTCTCTAACTGAAGGTGTTTCTTTAACCCTGAAGGTGTTCTCTAACCCTGAAGGTGTTTCTCTAACCCTGAAGGTGTTTCTCTAACCCTGAAGGTGTTTCTTTAACCCTGAAGGTGTTTCTCTAACTGAAGGTGTTTCTCTAACTGAAGGTGTTTCTCTAACCCTGAAGGTGTTTCTCTAACTGAAGGTGTTTCTCTAACTGAAGGTGTTTCTTTAACCCTGAAGGTGTTTCTCTAACTGAAGGTGTTTCTCTAACTCTAACCCTGAAGGTGTTTCTTTAACCCTGAAGGTGTTTCTCTAACCCTGAAGGTGTTTCTCTAACTCTGAAGGTGTTTCTCTAACTCTGAAGGTGTTTCTCTAACTGAAGGTGTTTCTCTAACTAATGGTGTTTCTCTAACTGATGGTGTCGCCTCTGGCACACACAAAAGGGAAAATCCTGGAATTCTAAATTCCCACCGTCCACTCCAGTGACAGTAATTAGTTCATGTATGAAACGGACATTGTGTTTTTTGGATCATATTTGGGCTAAATATCTTCAAAACCTACTCTTCGTACAGTTCCCTCACAGTCTTTTGTCCCCCCCTCCCCCTCCCCCTCCCCCTCTCTCTCAGTCAGAACAAATTGAACAGATACAATCAATTTGTTTTTCTTGCAATTTGTGTGAAGTTGTAAAACATTTAAGGTGGACTCAATTTCACTTTGACCTCCTAGCATCCCAACTGGATCAAAAATACAATGTTTTCATTTCCTTATTTTCCAGACGTCAGACGTTTCCCCCAAACCAACACCCTGATGCTAGAAACAGAAATGACGGCCACGACTATTAAAGTGTGTCATATAAATGTTGCTTTTAGCCCATCAAGCTGTTCCCGGTGTCACAGGAGACCACGTGTGTTCATGGAGCGCTGGTGCCTTCATAGCACCAGGAGTCTGTCTGGACAGGGCTGGACGCAGAGAGGCACTCTGCATCAATTATTTGCATCGGTGCGATAAAGAACAGCTCGCATTTTATATACTTGTCAAACAGTGCTGCTTCTTCTTCTTCTTCTTCTTCTTCTTCCGTCACTGAGTGCTTCACAGGAACTGCTTTTATCAAGTTAGACATTCTAAGAATAGGCAGGAAGGGAATAAAGAAGAGGGGGAGGGGGGAGTAAGAGATGACAACCATATGTCAAAAGAGGGGAGGGGAGAAATAGGTACAAGGGAGATGAGCAGCAAAGTGAGAGATGAGCAGGAGGAGGAGGAGGAGGAGGAGGAGGACAGGGAGCTAAAACAAAGGAAGGAGGAAAGTTGTGACCACCCAAGGGAGCTTTCAATGAAACAAACAAGCAAAAGCATCTCAAACATCAAAACGATGAAGACGTCTCTGACGGAAGGAATTTGTCTTACAGAGATTTAACTTCAAACCTAATATGACAACAGCAACAAAGAGGCCCGTACGTTCACCGAGAAAGGAGGAGAAGGAACGAGACAGACACTTTCTCGACTGCGAGAAGAAGTGTCTCTCCAGGTGAAGCGATCTTAATGAATAAAAAGAAGAAGGATGCGAGGTTCGGCTGAGGCTGCTATAGGAACCGAACATCTCCTCGAATCCAAAGACTCGTAGCAGAGCAGCGTCTCTGATCGTGAATATCCTTTTTCTGTGCGTCTCTCGTCTCAGTGACCACCTGGTCGATCCACGGATGATGTCACCACATGGCTTCACCCCCCGTCCCGACCACCACCGTCTATCTAACGATAAGAGCGTTGGATTCCTCGCCGTCTCACTGTTATGTTGCCATGGGTACACGGACGGTTGCCCGATGACGGAGCGTCTGCAGGTTCCATCTCTCCATCTCTCTATCTCTCTATCGGCGGGTCCGCTCGCTCGACTGCTTCTGTCTGTCTGTCCGTCGGCCGCCAGAAACCATCCAATCTGTGTCCTTCCTGTTTGTCAGTTGGCTCACACGTGTGTCTGTCGCCCGTCCTCCGCTCCGTTGAATCAAACGTGTGCAGACTTCTCTTGCATTGTGTGAGTGTGTGTGTGTGTGTGTGTGTGTGTGTGTGTGTCTGGCGTGCTCGCCGGTGCGCGACACGGCGAGCGTGCGTTTGTTTAGCCGCGGCGTGTCTGGGTTGCGCTGACGAAGGCAGCTGCGCTGTCAAAACAACGTCTCTTAACGTCTCAATAACGGCGTGCTCCTGTTGCTGTGTGGGCGCCACAGGTGCGCCGCCGCCGCCGCCGCCGCCGCCGCCGCCTTCGTGGCGAGTGTGCGTTCCTGCCCATCTGTCTGCTCCACATCGACACTGCGGAGGTCGCTCGGACACCCGATTCCACCACCGAGGTCACCGGGGGCAACCGGAAACGTGTGGGTACCGTTTTCATTAAGGCTAATGAAACTAAATGTAACGTATCACGCACAACGAGCGGATGGCTTGATAAGGCGTTCCCAGCACGGAGACGGTTGACCCTATGAGAATGTTCTGGAACTGGGAACTTCGCAAATTATGGAAAACAGGCTTCCGGCGTCGGGGTCCCGTGGGAAGAACACGCTCTCTCTAATCCACAAAGTCTAAGACTCAAAATCAGCCAATCCCCTCTCCCAAAGGTGAGTCCAGCCTTCAACGCCTAGTGATGGGTTCAAAGTCCCGCTGGAACAATGGAGGGGTCGAATGTCACCGAACCCCGGGTCAAAACGTCACTTCCCGTCAAGTATTTTCACAATAAAAGTCCCGTCTTGTTATTTTCCGCATTAAAGTCACTTTCACAATAAAAGTCCTGTCTTGTTATTATCCGCATTAAAGTCAATTTCACAATAAAAGTCCCGTCTATTATTGTAAGTCGTCCAAATCCTAACATAGTCACTGTCATGCAACATACATTAATTCTTGCCATTGACATTTGCATAGAGTAAACATTACCCCTATGCTTTATAATACATTAATAACAATATCAATATGCTCTCTAATATAATATCTTGCTATATGTATTAATTTAAAGCATAAGACCTCTGCACATGTTATCAAGATAAACTATTATAACCTAACAACCCCCGGGCGCGACCTATTGGAACAGTATTTCCTCAAACACAAGTTGGCTGCTGGGCTCTTACGAGTGGGCAGCGTACAGGCGGTCAGCGTTCAGGCGGTCAGTGTACAGGCGGTCAGCGTTCAGGCGGTCAGCGTTCAGGCGGTCAGCGTACAGGCGGTCAGAGTTCAGGCGGTCAGCGTTCAGGCGGTCAGAGTTCAGGCGGTCAGAGTTCAGGCGGTCAGCGTACAGGCGCTCAGCCTCCGGACCGCTCCACAGTCAACTGTGAGGAAATGGCAGCTAAGCGGTCTCTAGTAATGAGACGCTCAACTTTTGACTCTAAACTTTAATATTTCTTTTAAAACTTGTTTTTTTAACCCCGAACTGTTGTACTATTATATTTCCTTTTTCGTTGACACATTTTCCTTTTTAACTTGTTTATCTATTTTACGCACAAAAATGGAAATATGGAGATCTACATTTCGATGACAATCCATCAAACATACATGAATACATTTATAAATCAATCACTCGGCCGGTGTTCGCTTGAGGCTTTGAAGGAAACTCACAGGCCTCACTAACAGGGTTCAAACGGGGAGACGTTTACAAACCGCCGCGCAGTAAAATCCAGTACACACGTCATATAATATCATTTCCCCCCATTTTCTCCCACGTCGTCATTTAGACTTTTCACCCGCTTGTTGTTTTCTCTCCGTTTTCAGCCGAGGACCTTTCCCTCTAGGAATCGGAGATAAGGCGGGCCGAGCCACAGTTTGTGTTTGAAGCGCTCCTTCATCTGCCCAAAAGGAGCCGGACGGAGCCAGAGGTGGAATTATTTTGTCAAATGCCAGAAGGTTTCTGCACCCCACCCTAGAAACCAGGAATCAACTCGGAGCGGCGACTCCTCGCACGGAGACCTTCCCACATGCGTCGGGTTGGAAAACCTCTTTTGAATTCATAAAGCTGCCGTTTGATGTCTTGGCCGCCGCTACAGGAGCTGATCAATTTGTCACAAAGTGCCAGGGATTGAAGCCAGATGAACATCTTCGGCTTTTCCCTTTTGATCCACCACACCGGTCCACAATACGCGTCTGTTCGGGAGACAATGTGCCTGTCAACAACAACAACAACAACGACGAAAAATGAATAGTTCACAATACAGACATGTTTAATCTTCCCATGACCCTTAGAGCCCACAGCCCCGTTCAGAAAGAGAGGAAAAGGAATCACCAGAGGACATTGACATTGGGGGGGGGGGGGGGGGGCCATCGCACAGCGACAGACGAGGAACCTCGAAGACGTCGGCCATTCACTAAAAGAGCCTGTCGACTGCAACAAATAAGAGCTGTCGAAGCCAAACACTGGGAACTGCCAGTCACCGGCAGTATTTATAACAGAAATGACATGGTCAAATAAAGACACACACACACACACACACACACACACACACACACACACACACACACACAGAGTCCTACTCTCCTCAATATGTAGACCGCTCTCTCTGACTTACGACATGCGAGAGATGCCGTGATGGAGAAGCCTCCTGGTACAGCGAGGGGCCAACGTGTCACTCAAGCCGTCATCATTTCAGCGGTTTGGAGGACCCGCTTGGGAACGAGCGACGGCTGCGTTCCATCAGTCGGAATATTTTACCCCTCTTGACTTCGCTTTCTGCTGTTTTTTTTCTCTCAAACGGGTCTTTTTTGATCACGCTCTCATTCTTTCTCGAGTCTGAAAACAAACCACGGGGTGTAAATAATAGCACAAAGACGAGCGGACCGTATGCTGAGACCCGGGGGGGGGGGGGGGGATTTGAAAACTATCAAAAGAAAAACAAGGCAGGCGGTAAACAATAAACAAACTGGGCTTTTTGCTTTGTCTTTTTGTGGAGACCGGGACGAAGAGGAGGGTTCAGGATGAATTCATAAAACACACACACACACACACACACACACACACACACACACACACACACACACACACACACACACACAACCACTAATATTATAGATGTCATGTAGCTCTAATATGAAAGAGGTTGGTGCGTCTTTATGTTCATTTATTTCAATTGAATGATTCGTTTGTTTTCGTGAAATTTTAATTCATATTTCATAAAGGCAACAATTTACCCATTAATTTTAGCCAACTATTGTAACTGTACATTTCTTACCTTTAGCCATCTATTTGAACAATATACAATACTTTTAGCTAAAAATATTAAAGTTATATCCATTAGTTGTTGCTAAATATTTGAAACAGTTAATCCATTACATTCAGCTAAATGTTTGCTGAAAAAATCCCTTACTTTTAGCGAGACAATTCAACAATATGTCTGTTACTTTAAGTCATATATTTTAACAGTATTCCCACGAGCTAACAATAATAAAGATATATTCTCTGCTCACTTGCCAACTGGTTTCCATGAACTCTCAATTGCAACACGTGATGTTAATAAGTCTCAATCAGATGGTTATTGTAACCTAGTTCTTTGGAGCTTCATAGACTCACAGATATTGATTGCTTCTGACACACACACACACACACACACACAACACACACACACAACACTGTGTCACAATCCCTGTCTTCTCCCCTCTCCCAAGATGCATCCTCCTCTCCGGATTCATTCCTGTCCTTTATCTCTGGAACCTTGGCCTTCCTGCACGTCTCCGCCTGCATTAAGTGACGCCTTGTTATGAACAGCAGCCATCAGTGAGCTGTCCGCCCGGCGCCCGGCGGCGGACCGGCGTTCATTAAGAGGAGTCGGCTCCGTCTGCAGCCTCCCCGCCTCCCCGCATCCCCGCATGAATACAGAGAACCAATTAGAGGAGGAACAGGGCATATGTGTACATGCTCAGAGAGGACGGAGACCAACACAAACACACACCTGAACAGATACAGCCGACGGAGGGATGGATGGATGGAGGAAGAGAGGGGAATAGAGGGGAGGAGATATGAGATAGATGAGCTACTGAAAATAAGATCTTTTGAGGAACACTTGAGACATGCATTTTTTGGTACTGGCCACCTTGCATAACATCTGATTTTAAATGTTGTTGGAAACACAGTTATGACACGTTTATTGACATTCTTTCTAATCATTCTGATCCAGCGAGCCGCCGAGTTGGGTTAAGAAAGTGAGATATTGTTCCAACAGTAAATCACGGGGTCTTACGCTGGTTTGGAGATGCTACGATATTATTTTCTTTAAACACGTCACCAGACATCGACAGTTGGTACGGAAAGAAATTGCAGCGGCAGCCGATATTCCTACAGAACACAAATCTAAATAATAATAACAAACATTTTAAGAAGAAAGGTCCTCTGAATAATTCAGTGATCGGGCCCTAATAATAGTAATAACAACTTTACATTGTCATTATATATAACATGGTTAAAGTCAGTGATGAAGCAACTTCCTTTTTTCTGACTCGTTTGCTCTTCTGAGCTTTGAGTCTGTTCCTTGAGTCTGTTCCTTGAGTCTGTTCCTTGAGTCTGTTCCTTGAGTCTGTTCTGAGTCTGTTCTGAGTCTGTTCCTTGAGTCTGTTCTGAGTCTGTTCCTTGAGTCTGTTCTGAGTCTGTTCTATGAGTCTGTTCCTTCCTCTACCTGGTTGTCACGATCCTAAAAGTATAACTTCTATACAATACCTGCCATAAATATCATGACAGCCGATACCAGAATTCAACACAATACCATAAATACGATACTGGTATATTTATCTACCTAATTTGTTTTAAAAACGGCAAGTTCCGCCAAAAGGTGCTAAGTTTTTATGAATGTGTAGCAGCAGCAGGAGGAGGAGGACCGCGTGACAAGCCCGAAGACACGAGGCGGAGACGGTGCCGAGGACATTCACCTGGGTCCCTGACTGAAGGCGGAAACCCATTTAGTTAGTCATCTTCAACTTGGTCGTGCAGGACATTAAAAACACACGCCGGGCTCAGAAAACTCTCACCCAACAAGGATGGAGGAGGAGGCTGCTAAACAAATAACATCCTCGTGGTGGGCCGGATGGGACCGTGGCTATTTTGCCTTTTGGTTTTGTCTCACGCGGCTGAAGACACCTGTTGGAGAGTGTGCGCCTGTTCGTTATTTGTGTGTGTGTGTGTGTGTGTGTGTGTGTGTTGACCATCCGCCTCCACAATTAGAATCCACCACATCCTGTGTTGCGGCCGGGCACAATGGGAACATAACTAGGCGTACCGCTCTCTCATCCGCCTCTTACATCTTCCCATGCTATGATGTACGACGCAGTCCAACACCGACGCCAGCGACACATCTTGCATAAAGAGGATGGCGAGGACGACCAGTATGTGAGGAATTCATCGCCATATTACTCAGTCAGAGGAGACGCGAGGGCCAGGAGAATACAGATTTGCCCTTTCGTACATAAGCCTCCTTTCTGGAGAGGTCAGGACGTAATGGAGCTACCGGGTGTGAAGTCATGTGACATCTGTCAGGCAGGAGTTCTGCTGCATGTTCAAGGTGAGAGACTGTTTACCTAAACACGCCACTGAGCCGCTCTCGTCGATGAAGGGACTCGGTTATTACCGGCCCTCGGGCGATGTGCAGTGCTTTCTGCAGGAGCCGCTCAGGTCGTGCACATTTGCAAAAGGTTTTCATTTCAGATTCCTCCGGTGTTCGTTTAGGTCGTTAGGGCAGCAGATTGTTTTTTTTTTTACACTCATTATTGGACTTTGAAGTAATTAAAAAATATCCGCGGAGGTGTGAAGAACCTTTAACCCTGTAGAGTAACGCTCCATCGGCTCATTACAGGGGACGACGGGCGAGAACACGAGAACAAAAACGCCCGTTTGCTACCAAGAGATGGGGAGAGCACAGAAACGAGGAAAAAGAAGAGAGTTCAAAGAATATATTTTGTGTTGCTGTGATGACAGACAGACAGACAGACAGAGAGAGAGAGACAGAGAGAGAGAGACACACACAGAGAGACGGAGAGAGAGAGAGAGAGAAGAGAGAGAGAGAGAAAGAGATTGAGAAAGAGAGACGGAGAGATAGATAGTTAGATAGATAGAGAGATAGATAGATAGATAAATAGAGAGATCGATAAATAGAGAGATAGATAGAGAAATAGAGAGATAGATAGATAGAAAGATAGATAGACAAATAGAGAGATAGATAAATAGAGAGATAGATAGATAGATAGAAGGATAGATGGATAGATAGATAAATAGATAGATAAATAGATAGAGAGAGATAGATAAATAGATGGATGGATGGATGGATGGATGGATAGATAGAGAGATAGATAGATAGAGAGATAGAGAGATAGAGAGATAGAAGGATAGATGGATAGATAGATAAATAGATAGAGAGAGAGATAGATAAATAGATGGATGGATGGATGGATGATGGATGGCTAGATAGATAGATAGATAGATAGAGGGACTGAGTCTGAGACAACTAGTGGCCTCTGCTGGGTGGTGTGAGGGGGGGGGTCATTTTGTCAAGTCGTTAGTTTCTCCATTTAATGAAATAATAGAATAATAAAGAATCTCTCTGTCCCCTCCAACACAGAGAGCGGTTGTTTCTGTGTGGAGTGTCCTCTTTCAGCCACCCCACCCCACACAGCAATACCCCCACCCACAAACCCCCACCCACAAGACACGGGCACAAGCACACTCTTTTCCGCTTTGTTTTCGTCCTTTTCTTTTTCACACACACATACACATACACACACACACACACACACACACACACACACACACACACACACACACACACACACACACTCACACACAGAGCGGACCGTCTCTAGGTGGGCATGGGGTGGGATTTTCACACGGCTCGCTCCCCGGAGCCCATTCAGTACAGTACGCAGCATGGCAGCAGGACACTCTCACAAAGCTGGGATTGTCCGCACCCAGTGGGCCACTCACTGAGCGACAATGACGGAAACACACTGAGGCAGATGCAGACACACACACACACACACACACACACACAGAGCCTTATTCCTGGGTAACACAGGGCTGTGCAGAGAGAATGAATACCTAAGAGACTGAGGAGCGGTAAACCTCGACCCGGGGCCGCGGAGGCCGGCCGGCGTTTGGACTCTCGATATCACGACCCGTCCTGCTTATTCGATCCAGCAGAAACACAAACATCCGTCTCTCGCTCGTTCTTTCTTAAACGTGCGTCGACTCGCGACGGATTCCCACCGCGCCGAAGGGAACGTGGCCATCGCAGGAATAGCCCAGAGAGGCACATGAGTTGCTCCTCTAATTCAATCTGAGGGTGTTGTGCGCTCCGTGTCCTCTGAATACGCGCACACGCTGCACTTCTCAAGAGTTTCGTTTGTGCAGCGTGTTGTAAGATGATTATTTTTCTCGACCCCGGTGCATCCAAGGTCTCTCTCTCTCTCTTTCTCATCCACTCCCCGTCTTCCTCCTCCCTCTCTTTCAAGTCCTCTGTCAGCCAACACCAGCGGGTCAGTCTTTAAACACGCAGCTTCCGTCGGGTACCAACCACAGGTGGGAGACGGCGGCTTTGGCCTTTGATGTCAAAAAACCCCGATGGACGTTCGTCGGACAGTTCATCCACTGCGATGAGGAAGAGCTACATCCAGTATCTCTTAAATATTAACAAGAGCGGCGCTCCAGAGACTCTTATGCAATCGATTCAGATGTTCCTCATCTTCAGGCTGGTGTTGTGGATTTTGTGATGAACGTGTGGAAGTGATGCTCCAAGCAGACGCGCGTCTCTACGACGGTGGAACGCCTCATAGAGAATAGAGAATAGAAATATACTTTATTAATCCCCAAGGGGAAATTTGTTGACACAGTAGCACCAATATGTACCAACTGTGTTTATTTTAGTTTTTTAACCGTGTTTATTCGTTATTTATTTATGTCTCCTATCCCTCAAGAGGTTTTGCCTCTTGTCAGGCCACAGTTGTAAAAAATAATTTGTTCTTAATCTGTCTCGCCTGGCTAAATAAAGGTTAAATAAATAAAATAAAACAATAAACTAAACACAATAAAATATAAATATAAGAAAGAAAGAAAGTGACTGTGCATAAAGTATAGTATGCAAAGTGAAATATAAAATAAAATATGTATGTATATATACACAACATATATGTAAATACAGCAATGGAAAATTAAATAATATATATATATATATATATATATATATATATATATATATATATATATAGTATAATGCAAAGTGTGTGTATGTGTGTAGTGTAAATGAAATGTGTGCAGTGCAGATCAACACAGTGTAAGTATGAATGTGAATATGTACATTGAGTAATTGCAAGTTTCATGCGGTGCAATGTAAACAGGACCTTCATCAGGGGCAGATATTCAGTCAAGAAATGTGTCGTCGGAGATCGCCATGAATGCTTTCTAGTCGCAGATCCCTGATACACGACGATGTGAACAGCAAATCCGCGAGACGGGCGCTAGTTCATGTCAGCCGTGAGCAGCCAGTCGGCGGCACGGTTCTGCTCGGCTAAACAACGGATGTGTAGAGCAATTTAGTTTGGGGGGGGGCTTACATTTTCTTTTCATATTATGTATTCAGGGAGGGCAGTCAGTGACATTGTGGGCCCAACGGTAGCGCTGACTTCACAGAGCAGTAGCGGGGAGGCGGGGCTTAGCAACATGTCTATAAAAAGATGCAAAATGACGGCATGAACACTCCACGAACATTTATGCTTTTAAAGACACACTTTTCCGATGAAATAGTAAACGGAACGAAATCAGAGCAGATTATATACTAGACCTTCCGAACTTGTTGCGCAATGACCTCAAAGCTACGGCTCGTGGGTCCGCTGATTAGACGGCAACGCAAACACAAACTAAAAGAGACGTCCGTTTGTGAAGCGATGATGTTTCGTGTTTCCAATGGATATAAAAGAAGGCACGCTGAATAAACCTTCAAAGCCGGCGGAAAACAGTTCCTCATTGCTTCCGTGCTGTTTTTTCCAAACTCGCGTCAAGCTGAAGCTCAATCTGGTTCCCATCTTGCGGCGCTTCGGAGAGGCAGCTCCGCGAGCTGCACGGCGATGACTGGGACCACCGCTCCGCCGCCACATCCTCCGGGCTAGCCTCTCGCTGCTTAGCGGCCGCGGCTTTAATGGGAAACACGTGCATGCACACATGCACACATGCACACGAGCGTACTGCATGGGGGGTTCCGAGGCATCGGAGGGCCTTTTTTTTGTGTCTTTGTGACCGAGTCTTCTCCTCGTTCTCCGTGACTCGAACTTCTCTCCCGGGAGGCGGAGCCGCACATCGTTATTCAACCGCGTCGGGAATCGCTCCCTCGCTTCTCAGGGGGAGATATGACAGCTCCTCGAGCCCCCCCGACTGCGGTCAGCGGGGAGTAGAAACAGGGTCTGGTTCCGATCGGGCCCGTCTGCCATGCGTCATCCGCCATGTGCTGCGGCCGACGGTTTCTCCGTGGCATTACGGTCTATAAGCCTAAACCAATATCAGAGGCTCTCCCGTTTGGGTTTGATGCATTGCCGCCGCCTCGTGTCAGCGAGCGCTTGCGGCCCCCGAGGACTACGACAGAAATCGATCATCCGAGCTCTTCCTTCGGGACTGGTTATCCGTTTGGGTCGGTCGCGTCGTCACGGTTCTTTTCTCTCCGCTCGTAACCGTTAGCTACCGCTTCCTGTCTCCGCCGGGTTGCATTGCAGATCACGCCACGCCGTGCACCGAACAGCGAGGACGTTTTTAACTAGAACGGGCACTCGGTAGAGCGCATACCTTGGCATTTCACAAGATTGGGCATTGCATTATGAACATAAACATTGACTGTGCTATGGTAAAAGGAAGATTTATGCGATTATGCGAGTAACACGCATACAAATAAATAAACAAACTAGAAGGGGCACTCGGTAGAGCGCCTACCTTCGCATATAAGATTGGGCATTAAATTATGAACATTTTGGCATTAGTTGCAGGCAATTAAATATATATATTAAAAATAAGATGTTGACCTTTTCATGACCTTGACCTTTGACCCGATCAATCCCAAAATCTAAACAAATGGTCCCCGGATAATAACCAATCATCCCACCAATTTTCATTCGATTCAAAGACAATGTTGACCTTTTCATGACCTTGACCTTTGACCCGATCAATCCCAAAATCAAATCAAATGGTCCCCGGATAATAACCAATCATCCCACCAAATTTCATGCGATTGGGTTTAATACTTTTTGAGTTATGCGAATAACACACACGCATACAAATACACGGCGATCAAAACATGACCTTTTGCTTTTTCAATGCGACGGTAACAAAAGGGAATCTGGGGCCTGTTACTCATGTCTTGGAGTTGATAGTTGACTGCGCGTCTTATACATCTTCATTCGGCCCATTTTAATTATAATCCCAAAAGGAACTCACCTGTTTGAAGCCCCGCTCCTACATGAATGATAACCACTCATAACAAAAAGGGAAGTCATGCAGAGGTCATTTTCGGGTTTCTGATTAAACTCTCCATATGGGGCGGTGGAGGGAAGCCCCGCAGGCCCTGAAGCTTCGCCGACATCAAACCGGTCCTCAGGCCACAGAAACTCGACAGCATTAATCGGACAAACTGGCCTGGCTTCATGACTATTTCATTTATGTATGCGCTTGAAAACTCGGAAGAAGGAAAAAAAACCTTCCAGAGAGTCGATGGATCCAAGCACACACTTAAGAGACTCGTCTGAGACGAGGCCCGGGCATCTCTTCATAATCTGAAGAGGAATCCTGAGGTTTCAGCCCCTGTGGTGAAGTTATGTAATGTGAGCAGTGCAAGATAAATATAATATGTATATATATATATATATATATATATATATATATATATATATATAAATATTGATACACATCTCTCCCTGCAAACCTCCCACTCGTATCACACACATCTCCACTTTCCTCTTCTTCACTCGTTCGTGCCGTTTTATCACCGAGGCACAAAGACGCGTCGACAGGAAGTCGCTCTGGATAAGAAAGTCGGCTCAACGCCGTCTTAACGCCGGCGTGGGCTCCTCTCCCAGCATCAGGTCGTCTCACTGGAGAAAAATCCTGAATACAGAGTCTATGAACACGGTATCGCAACATTGAATACCAGACAAAGAGACAAAGATGGAGTGAGGAGGAGGAGGAGGAGGAGGTGGGGGGAAAGAAACAAGACAAAGAGAAGCGCCTAAAGATGAGCCATTTTGAGAGAGTAGCGAGCGAGAGGCGTTAATCCGCTCCATCGTCGTCATACGTGGTCTGTGGGAGTGGCGGGGCTGGGCTGGCCTAGATACATGCCGAATGAATGAAGCCATACCGTCCTTTGATAGGAAGGAGTCTTTGAGCTCCGAGCAGCATCTGCTCCCACTTTTAATCTGGTTAGGGTGCTCCTCTAATTCCAGCCGAGCATTATCGTCATCGCCAGGCGTTATGGGGGCTAATTTAGTGGGGAATAACGTCAATAATCCCTCGTTAATTGAGTTCTCTCCGTCTGCGTCGGAGACTTCGAGGAACGCGAAGCAGCACCTGAGAATAAACGGCGCTGCCGTATTTCGTTTGGAATAATAAAAGCAGCCGAGGGTTCGATTCCCGCCTCCCCGCCTCCGCCGATGTGTCCCGCGCGGCCCGTCGAGCCGAGCCGACACGGCGCCCCCGAGAACGCCCGGGCCTCGGAGTGTGCGAAGCCCCTCCCCCGCGCTCGTCATTAACCGCGTTTGTTTATCTAGTCGCTCCCTCCGAGGAACGCCCGGCCTTGTTAAGGGAGGAGAAGAACGCGTTAAAAAGGAAATAACGGCATACGCTTCGGTTCGGTCCCAAGGCAACGCCAACGCCGCCGCCGCCGCCGCCGCCGCGCTATTTCCATAATGGTAGCGTAACAGGAGCGAGCCGGCCGGGCGAGGGGCACGTCGCCCTCATTAGGGCCCCCCGCTCAGGAACAGATTAGCGCTTCATTAACATACAGAGAGGAGCAGGAGGGGGAATTACCCGCTCTCCATTTCACCGTCTAAAAGGCAGGCGGAGATAAGTGGTGGGGGAAAGATGGACTCAATTTGAGGAAAAGATAAAAATCGATGTACGGTATAAAATGTGCCATTACGGCGTCCCGAGTGTCTCTGGCCGAGGATGTGCGAGACGGAGTCGCCTCCGTGTCGCTCTGCACCTGGATGTCTGTCTGCCTTTGTCAACCTCTCTTTTCACAACCTCCCTCCGTCTCGCTGCCCGTCGCCTCTCAGCTATTCTCATTATGTTCTAAGAATATGTTATACTCATTATATCTGGCTGGAAAGGAAAGAATCTCTGCATGCATGCATGTGTGTATGTGTGTATGTGTGTGTGTGTGTGTGTGTGTGTGTGTGTGTGTGTGTGTGTGTGTGTGTGTGTGTAATAAGGACATCTTAATCATACAATTCAGAATATATATATGTATATGTATCATAAAATTATATTCAGTATCATGATATATATATATTTATATACATATATAGATATATATTTATGTATATATGTATATGTATATTTATGTATATATATGTATATGTATATATATGTATATATATACATATATATATATGTATGTGTATACATATATACACATATGTATATATATATGTATATATATATATGTATATATATATGTATATATATATATATATATATATATATATATATATATATATATATATACATTCAGCAAAATGTCCCACCAAACGGACGGAGCCCAACACGCGAGCGCTCAGAGCCTCGTCCCGTTTGCAGCTCAGCGTAAACAAGCGTTGCTCTTATTTCCGAACTTTTTTAATGTATATATAAGCTGGCCTCAGCTTTGTAATTTAAGTCCCTGTACCACCTGCATCCACACAGCCAGACTCCTCTCCTCCTAATGAGGCCGGTGCTCACAGGGTAAGACGACCCAGTAGGACAGCGCGGGGAACAATGGAGTGACTTAAAGAAGTTTTTTTATATATATATATTAAGCTCTTTAAACCGCAGCGAGAATGCACTTCAGACGACGCTGAAGAAATGCAATAGCTGCAGCTCCTCTCGGTCCGCTCACATTCAGAAGTCAGAGATCAAGAAGCAGCTTCTGGAGAGCGGGAGAGATTCATTTACAGCAGAACGAGAACAACAGAATGAGAAGGAAAAGAAAAAGACCCCCGTGGCCAAACAAAGCTTCTTCAGAGAAACTGTGACGAGTGATTGTTGAAGCTCGTGGACATCGGGGGCAACACATTGCCGTCAGCCGCCCTTCACCTCTTCATGTCCTCACCGATAAGTCAGAACTTCCACTCACGTGCTTTTTACCCTTCAGATTTATTGGGCCTAATTAGTGAAACGACATGACATAAGAAGGCATATGAATATATCCGAATACCCACAACTTAACTCCGAGAAGTGTCTCATTAAAGCAACGCTACCTGCAGCAGGACACTTCCATAAGGGGGACGTGAACTTCTCTCACCTCTAACTTTATGCTGCCACTCTGACACACGTTGGGTCCTCGAAGTCTCCGACCCCCGCTTGACTAAATATTATAACCTTTGTGGGATGTTTAATTGGGGAGGGACCTGCCAACGCACTCGGCCCGATTAGCATTTAACATTGGGGAGATTTAAATCCCTTAAAGCTGCACCCTGAACGAGCCAAAAGAAAGAAATCTAACTGCTTTGAATCTAATTAGTGGAACAGAATGCAACAGGAATCTGACGAATAAAAGCATGAACTCACTCCCGCCCCCCCCCCACTGCTTGTATTAAATGACATAGTTACCCACCTATAGTCATAGGACACACTGTCCCCGTCCCCCTCGGCATGCCACCCACACCGTGTCCGTCTTTTCCCCGGGCTCTGGGGCGAAGCTGATTATCTAAAGGTTGGCGGGTTATTATTACCTGCACAGTCTGAGCCGACGTTGGCCAGGAGGCAGTCAGACTGAACAATGTGCTCCAGGCTAATGAGCTGCGCTGCGTTCGATAAAGAAAGGGAATGGGAGTCCAACCTCCGTGAGCTCCGGCTCACCGAGGCCACGTTAACCTTCGCTCTGCACTGGAACATCTCTGGAGTCACTGTTTTGTCTTTTTTTTGCCCCCAGTAATGCATCCCTTGACGGAGGTTTTTTACTTCAAAGGTTAAACAGCTAAGCGTTACTGGACCGAGGGCTCTCGGGTTTCCTCCTGCGAGGCGATGACGAGTTTAAAGAGGACTCTGCCGTGTACAAAGACCATCAAACAACACATTCACTAATCTAGCTTGTTATTTACACTATTTGAAAGTGAAATGTAATAAAAAAGTAAATGATATAAGAGAACGATTTGGAGAGTGCTGCTGTACGCTGCCCTCGTTTCCCTCCCAGGCATTAAAACGCAATAAACTGTGAAATTGCCAAATCCTTTAAGCTAAAACCTCCCCACCAAAAAACTGCTCTCATATCCATCCAGAATTTAATATCATGTATTTATTTATTATCATGTATTCCTTTTTTTTAATAATGACAATTTGAATATTTTTTTTATTTATTTATTTTTAAACAAAATTCATTTGCATTTTAAATAATTTGTTAAAATTCCGAGCAGATCTGAGGCGGGAATAACTTTTCTACTTTTAAATTAATGATGCAAAAGCCTCAAACTTGATCAATACACTAAACCTACCAACCACGACCGTCATTTACATATAATATATAATATGCGTATAACATGAGTCCCACTATAAAGCATCTCCACTCGTTTCTTTGGGATGACTAACTAACTCCTGCTCTCATACAGCGCCGCCCCCCCCGCCGTGGAACACCTGTACGGCTCAGTCATTTTGGCGTGGCTGCAGACGGGATGAAATGATAATTGAGCCGCGCAGAGAGGACCATTACCGGCAGCGGGGACATTGAATTACGGCGTAATGAGCTCGGCCCGCGCCGCGCGGGGCAGTCGCGTGTGAAGCCATCGCCTCTCGTTAGCCCGCTGTGCGTCTCGGGTGTCACGGTCAGACACGGAGCTGTAAATTGGAACGGAAGCAAGAAACCGCGCCGCCGTGATGTTAAAGGTGCAGCCGGACATTTCGGGGAAAACACCTTTGGTTTGTAGAGGGAGTGTTCAACTCTTCCTCGGCCGCCGCTGAGCGGTGACAAGCTAGAGCACTGAGGGCTCCACACACAGGCTTCATGCACATGCTGACCAATGGACTTCCATGACCTTTCCATGACTTTAAACCAAGATTTCCATGACCAAACATTTTGTGAAATCTCTGTGTATACACGAGAATACCTTAAGTTTAGTTTAGTTTACTTCGATCAGCAAAATATACAAAAATCTAAATTCAACAAAAGAAGAAAGTGGATAACCGAAAGGGTCAAGGCTGAAGCTTTAGACGCTTAAAAGTGCTTATAAGTTTTTTCACGAAAAAAACGTATTTCACAGAACCATATAACCTTAAATTAGTGGTTCTCAACCATTGTCCATTAATGTACCCCCTAAATAGCGCAATACTATTTTATTTATTTTTTAAAGATGTAATACACAGCGTTGTGCCATCATTTAATATAGAATATATAAAATGAAGTTTATTTACTTACACTTACATTTGATAGATTATTTATTATATAATTAAAGGATTTTTGAATGGATGCTAATTTGAAATCGATTAAAAGAAATACCCCGTCCCCCTTGGAGTGTCTTCACGTCCCCCCGGGGGTCCACGTACCCCCATTTGAGAACCTCTGCCTTGAATGACACAAATGAATGAGAGACAATAGTTTGATTAAAAGAATAAATATTTATATAAATGTTTATTCTTTTAGTTAAACTGCGTAAATTAACACAGTTCAATGACTTCTCCAACCATTTTTTTATTCCATGACTTTTCCAGGTTTTCCATGACTCTGCACATAAAAACCCAAACTGTCACCGTTACCTTCCTGTTTGTGAAGTAATTAAACCAATTGAGATTCCGCATATTCATCTGTAGGCAGATGGTTGTTTTACTTTGGAGTCACGCTCGCCGGCCGCCCTGCATCCGACCTTTATGCTAAGCTAGGCTAACCCCCTCCCAGGTACTCATCGTTTCATCTCCTCGTCGGAGGGTTGGTGAATGATCGGCGTCCACACAATCAAAAGTCTGATGTCCAAATGAATGAAGCAGATGTTGTTTATAACTACAGGACCGGATGACTTAAAGTTCTGGTTCTGGTGCAACGTGCCGAGGAAGATCACGAGAGTCTTCAGGACTTTGACCATCATCTCCATCCTTCAGACTCAAACTCACACGAAGAACAGAAGAGACACGTCTGCCACGGCAGTAGAAACTCCTGAAATAAAATCCATCATCACAGACCCAACTCATCCCGACGCAGTAGCCTAGATTCACTTTCTGTCTCCTAACTTCCCACAGAGGGGAGAAAAGAAGAAGAAGAAAAAAACACTGATATGAAAGCTTTGATTATACTTTATCCTTGAAGTGTGAAAATGTAAACAAAGACAGAGTAAAGAGAAAGATAGAGGTGGTGTGGGGGGGGCCTTCAGGTGTCATCCACATTCCACAGCTCTCCTTTAGTCTTTCATGACCGAATCAAAACATAGCCAGTGTGTCTCTGTCAACCCCTTCCCCGCCTCCCCCCCTCCCCCGGCTGCTCCATCCGTCCGTCACACACTCACACACACACACACACACACACACACACACACACGCACGCACGCACGCACACAGCTAAGTGGTGGGCCGCGTTAACCATGACAGTCCGGCCCATGTTACCGGCACACACACCAGAACCTCCCGAAACTTTAAGAGTTTGAAAGCTGAACGGGACGGAAATACCCCCCTCCCCTCTCGCAAAGAATTAACAGAGTTTTAAACCATTGGTGACAGAGATGAACCCTTTAAAAGGTGATGTGTGGGAAGTGTGTGTATGTGTGTGTGTGTGGGGGGGGGTAACCGTCTCCCTTTGAGGGCTTCTCCCATCTCCGCTGTGACTAACAGGATTGTGGGGATTTTCTGACATAATGGCGGGGAGGGAAAACTTCGTCGGGAGCCACCGCCAAAAGGAGGAGGAGTTTTTTTTTTTTTGTTGATTTCTTATTTGTACATCCTCACCATTCGTACCCTGCCTTCCTCCATTCTTCTTCCTCTTCCTCTTCTTCCTCCTACTCACGGCCCAATCTCGTCGCCGTGTCTCTTTCAGAGCCCGGGCGTCTTATCGAGGCTTCGCAGGTCTACAGGCGAGGCTGAGGAGCTCCTCTCTCTCTCTCTCTCTCTCTCTCTCTCTCTCTCTCTCTCTCTCTATCAGCCCCGTGGCAGTCAGCAAGCAAGCACACACACACACACACACACACACACACACACACACACACACACACACACACACACACACACACACACACACACACACACACACACAGGTTTATCAAGCCCTAACAAAAGTCTTGCTTAGACCAGAGTCATTTTCCTCCTGGGCTTAAGGCAGGAAGAAAAATTGTGCTTAGTGGACATAATTGTGGAAATGCTTTATGCAAACTGTCGGGGGGGAAGCAGACCAGTAAATAGAGACCGGGCGAAGCTCACAGCGAGCTGACAGCTTATTCTAATAAGACGCTGAACACATCTAAATCCTGTGCAGCCGCTGAAAGGCGATGCAAATGAAGCAAAGTCGTCTGAAGGCATGAACGCCGATAGCGTTGAGGTCGGCTTCCCGCTATTCTCTCTCGGTTTTTTTCCCTTATCTCGCCTGATGGAATGTGCTTTTTGTTCTTCGCGGCGACCGAAAAACAATACGTTTCCCACGTCCCGCCGCTCGTGTTCATCGCTCTTCGGACGAAGGAGCGCCGGTTGACAAACGAGAGACGGCGTCTTCCGTCTCGGCGGCGCGAAACAAACAAACAAGAAACCGGCGTATCTGCGGCGGGGGGGTGGGGGGCGGCGAGAGAGAGGCCGAGCGTGACCGAACACACACACACACACACACACACACACACACACACACACACACACACACACACACACACACACCTTCTTACGTGCTTTCAGGTGAAAACATCTCTTGCAAAACCACTTACTGCAGAGGTATATGTGTGTGTGTGTGTGTGTGTGTGTGTGTGTGTGTGTGTGTGTGTGTGTGTGAGAGAGAGAGAGTTGGAATGAGGAAAAGGTGGGGGTGCTGAGGCATGATGGAGAAAACACATTTCAGCATATTAAAATGGCTGCACCCAAATGAGCTCGGGGTCCAGCAGAAGGCTGGAGGGAGCGAGCCAGAAGGACCAGCCGGGGTCACCCATCTGTATCCCACCCCAAAAAAATAAAAAAAGCTAAAGTTTCCTGGCCGAGAGTTTGTCACCGAGAGTTTGTTTTAATAGGAGGAGTCTCGATAACTAATGCTTCTGGGGTTTCGGAGGGAGAAAAAAAAAACAGAACGAAAGCCCCGAAGCGGGAACGAGATCGGTTCTGCAGAAATGTTGCAGAGAAAAAACCGTACGGAGGGTGAAGTCGAGTCGCTTTTAGCTCTCTCTCCGCTCGCTTTCTCCCCCACAGCTCACAGATCATGTTCTATCTGGTGCTACGAGAGAGCGGAGACTAAATATATCGTTGGGTTTACTTTCCAATGTACCCGAAAGAAGAAAACTCCTCTATGGGTGCGTTGAAGCGTGTGACATTCACCTCCGTTAACCTTCTGGTTCGGGGGCGCAGCAGCATCCATGTCCTCCGTGCGTTTGGAGAAGCGATGCACGCCGGTGTTTGCGCGTCGCCGCTTTGTTGTGCGGCGACGCGCAAACACTTCCGTGGAGTTTTTTTTGCGTGTGCGCGACGGGGCCAAAAGCCTCCGAAGCGTGGAGGCAGAGGACGCCCACGTGAACAAGTGTGTTCTGACACCCGAACGAGACGCAGAACAATGAGGAGGATTTCTCTCCTCCCACCACCGCTGGCGTGTTCTGGCCTATCTGACAAGCTGTCATCTTTTGAACAGCGTTGTTCCCGCTGTGCTGCCGCACGGAAACAAATGGAGCGAACAAAACTGTTTGTGCAGGAGAATGGCTCACAGATGGGGAAGAAAACAAGTCGCAATTGTCGTACGTACAATGTGTCGAGTGTTCCCACACTGCCGTTACTCATAAGACGCCGACGTAGTCGCGGTGACGTCCACTGGTTTGTGGTAACCCCGAGTTGGGCATTGTGCCCATCACCATCTGGGTTTTTTCGGGGTCTTTCGGCCGTCTGTTTTATGGTTTTTTGATCGACGCCATCTTGTTTTTTGGCAAACGGGAGTAAGAGAGGGTGGAGCTAAGAACTAAATGCTGGAAAAATACATGACCAAAATCTCACAATTCTACTTTCATGAACTTAAAATACACTGTGAAAGATTTAAAGTTGATTTAAAGTTGATTTAAAGTCAATTTAAAGTTGATTTAAAGTTGATTTAAAGTTGATTTAAAGTTGATTTAAAGTTGATTTAAAGTTGATTTAAAGTTGCCGACCGGTCAACTGTCAATCACAAGGTTTCCATAACCAAAAGCAAATCCTGCTCCACGGTAGATTTTACTCTCAGTGAGACCAACATGTAGTTGAAACTGATTATTGAGACTATGAACTAATGTTTACTGAGAGAAACCAAGCAAGATGTCATTTCCTCATAGACTTTCATACAACATGAGGAATCGCCTGGTGAGCATGTGATGAACATCTGGAATTCAAGACACTCAGGTGTTCAAGAAAACATCCTGGTTGGGCGTCAAATAGCTACGTGAACAAAGTAAAACCTAACAAAAAAATAGCTTAGAATCACAATAACTTTGCAACACTTACGACACCGATCACGTGGTTGACGCCTCTGTTGACCACAGTTTGTTATATAATGTCATCTTTAGAGTATTTAGCTTCAGCGCTTATCCATCGTGCTTCTTTCTGCAACGAGAGGAGTCGCCCTCTGCTGGCCATTAGCAGGAGTGCAGATCCAAGGCACACATTGGCTAAACTTTCAGGACCCGGAGGTTGCCGCCCGGGTTACTTCGATTCTCGCGATGTCGAGAAACACGGGGTCACATTTCACGTAATGCCAGGCTTCAAGTAACGCGTCTGTCGGGTAAGTCGGAGCATCGGCTTCTTGTGGGGAGGCACACAAGGCTTTTCTTGACGGAAGTTTTCCCTCTTGCTTTCTTTGTCGGAGTTTGATTGACAGATGATTCATCCAATTACCTGCAAAGTGTATCCTCTTCTTTTTTTAAGTGCCTGAACACTTTCCAAAGATTGCTTCTCAGATGTGTAACAAACCATGGGGCACGTCAGCGCTCGTCGCCAGGTATCGCTGTTTTAAAGCTGAATGCCTCATGGGCATCGTCAGATATCTTAGACGGCCGTCCTCCCCCATTCACACATCCTCTAACGGGCCAGCGTCAGTTTCATCTGTCTGTCGACATGCCGTTCTGAACCGCCGCCAAGTCACAGCTGGGAGCAGCTCGCAAGCTTTCTATTTGGTTTAAAATGTGGGAATGAATTCAGATCACAAGGGGATTGATGGGATACAGCTGTCTGTGTGT
>CM070094.1:2835000-2842500 GCA_036178185.1 Liparis tanakae | reverse complement strand
TGTTTACAATCTGTACACATAGACATCTGTGTCCCAGGAGCTCACATGGGATCTGGTGTATTTGATACAAATAAAAATAAAAAATGTGAAAGCATGTGAAATATATGCAATTGTCCATTATTGTACTCCAGAGGAACTGTGCGCGCTCAGCTAATCTGTACAGCTTAAAGAAATAGTCGAGAAAACAGAAAATTAATCTGCGACTATGTCGATAATCGATTATTCACTTCAGTAGAAACCTCCACTATTTTATGGTTCCAGCTCATCCCATGTGAAACTGTGTTGTTGTTTTTAACGCTGTTAATTGGAATAAAACAAGCACATTGACTGGATTAATTCATCTATTTAGGAGTTGAGAAAATAGTCAATACAAATCTTAGGATTTGCTTTTCTTTTCTTTTTAAAGTCAATAACGTTAACGCTACCCTGGGGGGTTGTTCTTGAGACCGGTCTGAACATGTGATCGCTCGCTCTCTTCTGGTGCCGCCGGCGACTTTATTAAGCGCCGAGGCGACGCTCCAGATCTCAGCCAAAAACCAGAAGATTTAAATAAGACGCAATTTGTATGAAACCGGAATTTCCCTTTTTGAAGCACCACGCGCCCAATAACTTCCGTCCGTTCACCCACGGACACGCCCACACTCACACACACGCACAGAAACACACTCACACACACAAGAGAAGAAGCAGAGGAGGAACTGAACAAAGGGCGACCAATTAATATCGCAGCAGAAACCAAAGCACACCGAGGGTCCGATCCCAGTCGGTGAGAATACGTGTGAAGAAACCTACTGCTGAGAATGAGTGGGACTTCTTCTCTATTTGGAAGGTTTAGAAAAAGAAAATAATCAAACCACACAGACACATCGTAAAAAATACAAGATAGCACATGCTTATCCCTCTAGGCTGATGTAATGATTATTACACTGCAAGTGTGCCTGTTCTTGTTCTGCATGTCTGTGTGAATTTGGATCCGACAACCGCGGTGAAGTGTAGGTGTTTAGGTGTTTAGGTGTGTGTGTGTGAGTGTGAGTGTATGTGTGTGTGTGTGTGTGTGTGTGTGTGTGTAAGTGTATGTGTGTGTGTGTGTGTGTGTGTATGTGTATGTGTGTATGTGTGCATGTGTGTAGGTGTGTGTGTGTATGTGTGTGTAAGTGTATGTGTGTGTGTGTGTGTGTGTGTATGTGTGTGTAAGTGTATGCGTGTGTGTGTGTGTGGGTGTAGGTGTGTGTATGTGTGTGTGTGTGTATGTGTGTGTGTGTGTGTGTATGTGTGTGTATGTGTGTGTGTATGTGTAGATGTGTGTGTGTATGTGTGTGTGTGTATGTGTGTATGTGTGCATGTGTGTGTAGGTGTGTGTGTAGGTGTGTGTGTATGTGTGTGCGTGTAGGTGTGTGTGTGTGTATGTGTGTGTAGGTGTGTGGGTGTAGGTGTGTGTGTGTGTGTGTGTAGGTGTGTGTGTGTGCGTGTATGTGTGTGTGTGTATGTGTGTGTAGGTGTGTGAGTTTGTATGTGTGTGTGTATGTGTGTGTGAGTGTGTGTGTGTGTGTATGTGTGTGTAGGTGTGTGGGTGTAGGTGTGTGTGTGTGTGTGTGTAGGTGTGTGTGTGTGCGTGTATGTGTGTGTGTGTATGTGTGTGTAGGTGTGTGAGTTTGTAGGTGTGTGAGTGTGTGTGTGTGAGTGTATGTGTGTGTGTATGTGCGTGTGTGTGTGTGTGTGTGTGTGTGTATGTGTGTGTGTGTGTGTGTGTCTCGGAAAGCCTCCAGAATAAAAACAAAAACCTTCCCGGGATGCGACCTGAAGCGTTTGTGTATTTCCATGTAGGTGAATTTGCCACGATTTATAAACATTTCCATAACAAGTGTACCTCTGTGTGTGTGTGCGTGTGTGTGTTTTTGTGTGTGTGTGCGTGTGTGTGCATGCATTCTGCCAAGCCTTTAACAAAGTGACATATCCCGTATCTATAATTCATGGCGCATGCTTTAAACAGAGACCAGGGCGTTGGGCTCAGACGGGCCGCTGGGGAACCGACGCGGTGGGCGGAGCTGCACACAGAACGCAGCCGGCGGCTCCACGACCCGCGCCCAATAGGAGGCGATCGCCGGGAGGAGACGGGCCGAAGGAAGATAATGCCGTTTCCTCTCCGTCTCTCCTGCTCCCCGCCCCGATGGAGTCTCTCTGGCCCACGCTGTGGGGAGACAGACAGGCGGACGTGTGCGCGGAGGTCCCGATGTGACTCAGCGGGCCGTCTGCAGACAAACAAAAGCTCGGCAAATCTCATCCGCCGCTCTTTTGGTTCTCTTAGGGAACTTAAAGGAGGGGTCGTCGTCAGACATATTTGCAGCGTCTCTTTTAAAAGGAGGAGGAGTTTCAAATGACTCAGTGATATAATTAGCTGATTAATCACCTTTACGTCAATATGGCAAAACGTGTTATTTTTTGGTGTTTCACCTAAAGAATTTAATTCAATTCAATTCAGTTTGTTTTGTATATCACAAATTACACATTTGCCTCAGAGGGCTTTACAGTCGGTACACATACGACATCCCTGACCTTTGACCTCACTTCGGATCAGGAAATAAATCACAAGAAATAGAAAAAAACATTTCAGGAGGAAAAGGGGATAATATATAATACATAATAATATTATATTGTTTTAGCTCTTCTTTTTTCTTTTTTTTACAGTTTTTTTTTTACTGTCGTCTATTATTTCCCTTAAATGCCAAACAATGTCTTGTGTCTTGCGTAGAGACGTAATCGTTTGAAGATCCGACAGCCTGGCAATCGTCCAACAGACGTGACAACTGGTCGAGTTACTTTTGTAAACAGTAATTGGGAATATGTGTTAAATAATCAGACGTGATGAAAAACTAGAGAACACCGACATACCAGAACAAATAATAACCAGACCCATAAGGCTGCCGCTGCTCATTGTGTTATATGAATATAAACAGCACGTGTTTATTACTTAAGAGTTTAGCTATTAGTAAGCACTTCAGATTTGGGTTTAGTAATTTGTCAAAATACCTGCTGCCTCCGGCTTCTCCAATATGAAGATTTTCATTGTTTCACATAATTATATATTTGGTTTGAAGTCACTTCCTGAAATCTCACACTTGACTAAGTTCATACAACATTTTAAAAAAGAATCTTAGTTGCATCCCTAAACCCTGTGTGTGTGTGTGTGTGTGTGTGTGTGTGTGTGTGTGTGTGCTCTTAAAGGAGCAGTGTGTGAGATTGAGGGGCCTCTAGTGGTGAGTCTGCGTATTGCAAGCAACAACGTAGCCCGCCGCTCACGCGGCACTCTCCAAGCGGGTTTTAATACAGAGAGCTGCTCTCAATACTTGTTCTCTTTCCAGTTAATTAATCATACATAAGATACTGTTTTAGTCATTAATAAGTCACCGGAAACAAATCTCAATGTCAATCAAATCAATAACATTCCTGAGTGTATGTGTATGTCAACTGCAGACAGAGCAGATTGAATTAGGTTTTCCTTTTGTTTACGTGCTCATCCTTGTTAAACCAATTAAATGGGAACCCGAGAAATCCTCACTCCACTTCACTCTGTATGCCGACTTAGTTCCGTTTCTGAAAGTGAATCCCACTAAATATTAAAACACACGGTTCCTTCAAATTACGGCACACCCAAATCCGCCATAAGCTGCGGCTCCCATTGGGGACATCGTGGCGTTCGACCGCCTCCTCACACATCGGTTAGCGCCAACAGGACGCCATGGCAACGTTAATGGCGATAACTTACATCTGCGCCGAGTAGCCTCGGGTCAATATCTGCGGAATCGGTGGGACATGGACCGGGAACTACCGGGAGTTACCGGGAGCTACCGGGAGTTACGGTCAGACCGGCCCACTCGATACACGGCCACTCAATGCATCGCACGTATCAACCAGTCAGTGGCTTACTTGGAAATATACCCATAAACGTTATACATTAACATTATTTTGGATGATTAGAAATCATCCAATCTTAAAAATCTTTTTTTAATTTATTTTTTTATTTGGCTCCACCAATTTCTCTGGTCATGAAATAAAATGATACCGCTATTGTGACCCTCCAAGGTAGGTATAGTGTTCTAGATGAATATGATTTACTCTAGAACATTAGCTCATCTGTGAAAAGCTAGCTAACAAGCCAACATTACCCTCATATCAGTCACCAGTCGATGGTTTTCCAAATAAATCCGTTTTTTTTCATATTTTTCAGACATCTTTCTTTTTCTCCCTGAGCTTTTCAGCTCCACCTTTCATTTACGTGTTGGGGCGAGCAGAAATACGTTTTATTTTGAAATATGACCGGATACATCCTCCTGTGCGTCTCAGCCTCTCGTCTTGACGCGTGTCAAGAGGCTACGTGATAACGTTACCCCAAAGACGAAAATTAAATCTACGTTTCAACTCGAGCCGGTGCTCTGGGTTAGAATCAAGGCAGAATATCCTAAAAATCACCAGAAAGCTCTAAAAAAAACGTGCACGCAACATCAAAACCATGAATGTGAATATACATATTTGATGTATTAGTGTAAATTGAACGTGTTGTGTGGAGCACAGAAAGTCGTCGAGGCCGGCGATATCAGAGGGATGGAGGCGCCCCTGGACAGGTAGAATAAAAAAAACTCTACAGATGGCTAATAGCGGCTGACACACGCGTGGCGCTGTACACACGGAAATTGTCCCGGGCCTCGGCTATCAACGTGGCGTTTGCTCCAATTATCACAAAGACAAATGAGCCGAGCAGATCCGGGGGAGGCGGGAAGGTGTTTGTGAAGGTGTAAAAAAAGAACATAGGAGGGAGACGGCGAAAAAGAGACATGTTGCACAGTGAAAAGAGGAAGATGACCGATTGCAGAGATGGCGAGATAATGACACAAAGACATGGTATGGACGAGGCGATGACGGAGGGGGATAAGTGGCCTTTTTCGTAACTGATGGAGGGACCGTTTTTTATCTATTCATATGTCACGGTGACTCATCCTTTAGAAAAGCCGAAAATAGCTTTCTCAGCGACACACACACACACACACACACACACACACACACACACACACACACACACACACACACACACACACACACAGTAAGTCTCTCACGCATTCATTCTCCTTCACTCAAACACGGAGCAACAATTGGAGGATGTGCAGCAGAACAGCAGAACAGCACACGTGGTGAACAGCTCACACACACACACTGAACTGCTTCATGTAACAATCACTGTACATTGGCAGCAATGCATAGTGCACTTTATACACTATCTGTGCAATATTGTCATTTGTGTGCCTTATTCTTGTGCAATAACACCACATTTTGTGACTTATTTGTAAACTGTGACTTATTTGTATTTCTTTCTTTCTTACCTTGTAATTTTGTTTAGTCGGAGGACCCAGCAATATAAACTTTTCATTGTACAAATAACCTGTTATATGTGCACATGACATTAAAATAACTTGAATCTTGAATCTTGAATCTTGAAGGTAGGGGAGTGGGGAACACGATGGGAGCGGCGTACTGCAAAGTGTAAATACGTTCAATTGGAGGGAGAATTAGATGTAATAACTCGCCCAGCATCACATTATATATATATATACATATATATATATGTATATATGTATATATATGTATCCCTAACGGGGGCTTGAGAGCGTGCTTCATCAGAACGGCGGTGTACGTCGTGCGGCCCGTCGTACAGACGCCGTTTCCAGCCGCGCCGCTGTCGACGGTGTGTTTACAAGACGTCTCTCTGTCTCACAGAATGTAAACACGACTCCTTTTGTTTGTGTGCGTGTCTATCGCGACAATAAGTGCCTTATGATGTACGCCCGGAAAGCCCTCGGGCCTCCACCACGGTGATAACTCGAATAAAAAAGAAGCTATTAAAAGAAATGAAGTATCACGGGAGGCAGAAACATCATACTGAGGGTTTCAAAAGCAACATGTACACTATGTATTATATTTAAACGGCAGCTGACTAAGGGAAAAAAGGAAAAAGAAGAAGAAGAGATGTCTGTAAATAGCGGTGCGTTCACTTTGTTTGTTCACACCTCCCACACTTCCTAGAGGGAGGCTGCACACACTGAAAGGAGGCAAATCACATTAAGCACCTTAAAAAGCTGTGGACCCCAGAGCGGGGATGAGGGAGCTGCCAGTCTGTGGGCAGACGGAGCCTGGGCACTCGGTGTATCCACAGCTTACTGTTTACAAGACTTCACGCTCTACCCCCCCATAAGCCTTTTCGACTCCTGTATTTAGGCCCCGCCCACTCCGTCGAGGACACGTTTGAAACTTCCCCCGGAAAAAAAAAAAGTGGGATTCCGGCATAGAATAGAATAGAATAGAAATATACTTTATTACAGGGTTCTTACACATTTTGACTGATGGATTTCCAGGACTTTTCCATGATTTTTCACCAAATTTCCACGACCAAACTGAAATCTCCGTATAAACATGAAACATTTTGACAATGTTGCGTATTGAGAGCGTACGCCGGCTTATATTTTGAGCGTCTTTCTTTAAAAATCACATTAATTATTTCAAACGCGACGTAAATGAACATGTGATTATAACAAATTTCCATGACTTTTCCAAAACTTTTATGATTTAAGTTTTTTCCATGACTTTTCCAGGTCTGGAAATGGCCATTTAAAAATTCCATGACTTTTCCAGGTTTTCCATGACTGTACGAACTCTGTTATTAATCCCCAAGGGGAAATTTGTGGACACAGTAGCACCAATAAACTAAACACACAAGAATAAAATCTAAATATGAGAAAGAAAGAAAAAGTGACCGTGCATAAACTATACAAAGTGACATATAAAATACAAAAAAAAAAAAAAAAATATATATATATATATATATATATATATATATATATATATATATGCAAATACAGCAGTGTAAATTAAATTAAATATAGACAATGTGCAAAATGCAAAGTGTGTGTATGTTATTGCACTAGTTTCTGGCAAGAGGTTCTCCCGTATCGTTCCTTGTGGCTGAAGATGTTCCAGTCGGTTAAAGAGAAATGACAGTTTGTAAAATATCTTCAAACGTCTTGTTGAACACCTGCGTCTGCTAATTGGCGTCTGGAACGATCACAGGAAGACGGGTAACAGGAAGTGGAGTTGATGTGTTTTCACTACACGAAGCTGGAGAGGTAATCTAGGTGGAATATACACATTAGTTAAGGGTGTGTGTTTGGTAATAACCGTGTGTGTGTGTGTGTGTCGCATTGTATCGACCAATGGGAGCGGCACAGCTCTGCAGTGAATATCCCGTCATGTTTTCACCTACGCAGCCATTCATCATTTCCTTGAGGGTTGCTCCCCGGGTAACTTCTTAAACCGGAAAATAAATCTTCGGGGTTTATGAGCCTCTAAAAATCAGGACGCTCGGGGCTGCAGAGCCAAGATGAACAAGCCGAGCAACACGAGCCGTGTGTGTGTGTGTGTGTGTGTGTGTGTGAGCCCTAAAGCGGCGATGATGAC
>CM070094.1:2667500-2830000 GCA_036178185.1 Liparis tanakae | reverse complement strand
GAGAGACTGGCAAGAGATTTCAATTCTGACTCGACTCAAGGAGACATTCATGTTTATGAATACAAAAGGGAGATGGATAGGGGGGGGGCAAAGCGATAGAGTGACATAGTGAGCCAGCACTCTCTCACCTGACGTTTGGGGTGCCCCAGATGTCGTGCAACTTCCCCCAGTGGTTTGTGGACCGCCGTTCAGAGTTGGGCCTTTTTGGCCGCCGCCATCTTGTTTAGTTTTTTTGCAACCAGAAGTGACGCCAGAGGGCGGCGCCACCGAAGTGCAAACAAACACTTGATTATGTAATTGTAGGTTAATGTCGAGTTAACTTTTAAAAGACGGCAACACACGCTGCGGTTTAAGACGGAGCGCTGCAAGACCGGCGAACGCCGTCCACGATGTTTACGGAGGTCATAAATCAAGAGGGAAGTTGGATCATTTTCTCACAGACTTCTTCATAACCGGACTACAATTGCGGTCGCCATTGGAAGTAATGATTAACCGATGTTTTCCACACAGTAGCATACACAGGAGTACCGTAGACCCAGAGGAGAAGACATTTAAATGAGCTCAACGTAGTGACAGGAAGTAGAACTACGTCTCCTCTGATAAGGGGGATGTTAGTGTACTTTAATGTCTCCTTCACAAGCCAAAAAGGTTGAGAACCAGCGAGCCGATGACGAGCCAATGACGAGCCAGATGACGAGACAATGATGAGCCAATGACGAGCCAATGACGAGCCAGATGACGAGCCAGATGACGAGCCAATGACGAGCCAGATGACGAGCTACATGACGAGCCGATGACGAGCCAAATGACGAGCCAATGACGAGCCAAATGACGAGCCAATGACGAGCCAGATGACGAGCCAATGACGAGCCAATGACGAGCCGATGACGAGCTACATGACGAGCTACATGACGAGCCAAATGACGAGCCAATGACGAGCCAAATGACGAGCCAATGACGAGCCAATGACGAGCCTGATGACGAGCCAATGACGAGCCAATGACGAGCCGATGACGAGCTACATGACGAGCCAATGACGAGCCAAATGACGAGCCAATGACGAGCCTGATGACGAGCCAATGACGAGCCAATGACGAGCCAATGACGAGCCTGATGACGAGCCAATGACGAGCCAATGACGAGCCAATGACGAGCCTGATGACGAGCCAATGACGAGCCTGATGACGAGCCAATGACGAGCCAATGACGAGCCAGATGACGAGCCAATGACGAGCCAATGACGAGCCAATGACGAGCCAGATGACGAGCTACATGACGAGCCAGATGACGAGACGATGACGAGCCAATGACGAGCCAGATGACGAGCCAATGACGAGCCAGATGACCAGCCAATGACGAGCCAGATGACGAGCCGATGACGGCCCCTGGTCCGATGCTATGGGAAGTCTGCAGCTCGTACCGCACGGTGTTCACTTCCCTCCGTGGCGCTGCCAACGACCGTATCGCCTTTCCTCCTAAATGATTCGTCAAAGCCGAGCAGCGTTTTAAAACAACAAAGCCGACCGTGAGATGTTTTAAGTACGGCAGAGAATATGATGCCCGCCCATTGAAAGCCTCCTTATCATCTCTCCATCACACACCGAGTCTGTTCTTTTCTTCCCACCATACCTGGAGCTTTGTTACTGCACGGATTAACTGTGCACCAGAATCTATGATTAATGCTGCTGACTAATATGACTAATGGCACTCAAGCTCGCCTTGATCACATCTTAAATGCGTTATTCACAATGTTGCTGTTATTATATTTCACGTATTTTTAGCGACTATTTGCCCGGTGGCGTATTTGTTCTGTGTTTTTTAACGTTTATATTGTTGACAAAGTAGATCACAAAAAGACAATGACATGTCTTAATACCACTGAATACACGTTTGAATTGCCATATTGTTCATTCATCTGAAAACATGTCAACGGCTTGGTCCCAAACACAGTTGGAAAGACTTCAATTGCTGTCCACTCAATCAGGCTTTCACCACTTCAACCCCGATTCAGATAAGTGTGTGTGTGTGTGTGTGTGTGTGTGTCTTGGCGATTTTGCCACAGAAGCGCACCAGAACCGCCAAAATCAATAATGTTGTCTTGCGTAATCTTTGTAGGTCATATTTCGAAGTCTCCTTTTCTTCAGCAAGAGAGTGGAAACGGCACAAAAAAACATATTAAATGACCGATTTAAGACACATTGTGTGTGTGTGTGTGTGTGTGTGCTGCTCCCTTTTCCCTGCTTCTCTTCGAGCACATCTTTATGCCACAAAGACCAGACGTCTGCAGACGACACACCTTCAGAATGAAAGTGTTTCCCCCCTCACTAAGACGAGTTCCCTGCTGTAAGATACATATATATATATTACAGCGCTAAGAAGATTACCACCAGAAAAATAACTATTTAAAAAAAATAATCAAATGCTCTGTTTTACAACCGCAGTGATGATGTCATAGCAAGCGACCAATTTGAATATTGGTATTGGCAGTGGTAAAGGTAGACTCACTTAAAAAAATATTGTAATACCGCAAAGTAAGTAGTACCAATCTTACTCAAATCAAGAGAGAAAGAGACATTACCTGTTCAAGGTGGAGCCTTCAAGTCTAAAAACATGTAAACATCCTACCCTGACGTAGGACATGCACCTCTTTTTTTAGGGTGACATTTCTGCCCCACTGGCTGAAATCCAGGGGCATTTAAAAATAAATTGGGGGCACTTTTTTAAAAACTTGTGAATTGACATTTAACTGTTTGTTTACATGTAGGCACAATATAAAATGATCATATTCATTAGAGGAAATTATGGGAGCATTTTCTGCCTCTCTCCTAGTGACATCAGGGGCAACATTATATTTCTGAGGCTCAGTTTAGCTGAACATGCTGAATATTAAGTCTTCATATTTAAATAGTTATATATTTTTAAAGTCAAATATGCATGGCAAGGCAACGTGACCACAGAACATGTATCAGGTCAATGTAGCACTACTGTGCACAGTCAGTGGTACCCAGTCCAGTTGCCCATTTGTTTACATTATTTAAAGTCTTTTGGCAGATTTTTATGGGTACAATGAGTTATTTATGGGTACAATGAGTTATAGGCATATTTTCAACCGGGCACTGCTCTAATAATACAAACTACAGAGGGACATGTACACAAAACCCCTCTCCTCCACATGTTTCATCATTGTTGTTGTTGTTGTTGTTGAAGCTTATACACAGCCTTCTCTTCATCCTTTCTCACTGTCATCTCTCCAGTTTTCCTCTCCTCTGCGTCCTTCCCATCACCTTCCCCCTTGCGTCCTCGTCTCCGTCATCGATTCCTCGCCCAGATCCTTTCAGGGCCTCGGCTGCGTCTCCTCTGGGACGAGCAACGAGCTACGTAACCGCTCTGCTGTCGTACCTACGATGATGGAGGCCGCTCCTCCCCGCGCTAAGGGGGATGAACTGGAGATCTCTCCCGTTGACAGTATCGGGTGTGAGGAGGTTCACCGGTGAAGCGACTTTCCACTGAGGCCAATGCAAATTCAGTTTCGAGACATGGCGGCTCCCCCGGGGTGGGATGTTATACACCGACGGCTGCGTGGAAGCAGAAGCGGTGATCTGTAATTTCAATATATGTTGAGGCAGAGCGAGGACATTTCACGAAGAAGAAATATCCCTTGAAATGTTTCATTGAAAACAGAAAAAAATGCGATACGGACATAGGATAGCAATTTGGTGAGGATAGGCCAAATAATTTAGAAGTTGTGTGACTTCAAATATTAGGCCACACCCCTTAGATGTTCATTAGTCTATATTCTCTGAACGCAATAAGATATCAACAAGATTTTCAGTAGTTATGATGACATTGAACCAATAATGGATCCCAGAGAATTTCGGATTTGGAAAAAAGTTTCAAAAATATTCTTTTACAAAATTCTAAATGATGGAAAATCTAAGTAGGCGCATTTGATGGCCACCGTGGACTTATTTGTAGAGCAGGTCCAGGTGAACCTGTTAAAAACAAGTATTAGCTTTCTACCTCAAGGGGGCGCTAGAGAGAAAAAAATCGTTATACACAAATGCGAAACCTTGAAAATATCGTGTTTTTCGCCAGTCCTGATATGCATGTCAAATGTGACAACTTTTGGAATATGATCAAGGCCTCACAAGGGCAACATTCCTTAGAGAAAATAATAATAACTCTTAGAAAAACAATAGGTTCCTCTACGACAAAGTCGTAAGGGGGACCCTAATAAACTCCCCTTATTTGTCTAAATACACCGTCCAACATCTCCTCCACTGTACTGTAGATATACTGTGTGTCACATATTGTTTGGTGAAGGAGATGTGATGCTCCCTGGCAGTCCTCCTCCTCCTCCTCCTCCTCCTCCTCCTCCTCCTCCTCCTCCTCCTCCTCCTCCTCCTCCTCCTCTCCTCGGAGAGAGTGTTAATGAAGCAGGAGGCCGGTCAGATGGGGGAGTCTCCGACTCCCTCTGCTTCTCTTTCTCTTCTTCATCATCATTATTTTACTCCCCATGTGTTTTCATGTTATCAGTTTCCACCCCAACTCCCTCTCCCCCTCTTTCACCTGTTATCCTCTCATTTCTTCCAGTTTTCGCCTCCCTCTTTTCTTTGAGACCGTCAGCGGCGAGGATGTTACCGATCCGCCTCGCAATTAGCACGACAGCGGCAGCCGAATGCCACGTGCGTTCGCAACTAATTTACTCCTCCGTCACGGGGAGTGGCGGTGTTTTGACATTCGGGAAGCAATTCTCAGAGAGTTTGGAAGGATGCTAACTTACTGTCGGGAAACGGTGATCTGAAAACACCGGTGAACATAAAAGACATAAAAAATGAGGACTGCCTGAACACAAAGTTAAACGAGGTATCCTCTCCATCTCTCGGATACGTGCCGGGCCACGGGGCCTGCAAGGCAACAGTGCCCCCTGCAGTCCTCCGGGTGCCACTACACTTTTAACCAGCCTCGCTTGAACCCTCCCTCTCCCCCCCCCCCCTCCTATCTCCTCCCACAAGGGGAATTGTGTAAGTGGATTTAAATAAATTATTACCCTCTTCACAGCAGAAAAACAGTTTGAAATAAAAACAACACAATTCCGACTGCCGTCTGTCACATTCACAAAGATAAGATTTTGCACACTAACCAGATATATATATATATTATTTTATTTTACAGTGCTTTATTTATATTTATATTTACATTTACATATATGTTGTGTATATATACATATATATTTTATGTTATTTTGTATTTTATACATACTTTGCACACTTTACTTTATGCACTGTCACTTTCTTTCTTTCTTTCTTATACTTATATTTTATTGTGTTTAGTTTTATCGGGCTGCTTCACCAAATTTCCCCTTGGGGATTAATAAAGTATATTTCATTCATTCATTCATTCATTCCATTCATTCATTTCATAAAGAGGAAAGAAGAAAACAATACACTACCGTTCAAAAGTTTGGGGTCATCGAGAAAATGTTGTGTTTTCCATGAAAACAAGATGAATATAAGATTAATACAAAATATAGTCAAGACGTTGACAAGGTTAGAAATAATGATTTTCATTGTAAATATTAATGTTGTTCTTCAAGCTTGTCGCTCAAAGGAAGGCCAGTTGTTTTAGAGCTTCTCTCACCAGCATAACTGTTTTCAGCTGCGCTCACATAAAAAGGGTTTCAATTTCAAGGAATAATCTGTTTGTGGAAAATGCAAAATAAAAAAATTCTGAAAAAAATTACAAAAGGGTTTCAAGGGGGTTCTACCCCTCTGCTAGTCTTCTAAGGCAATAACACAATGTACCACTGGACCTCTCAGAGATTTCATCAAAAAATAGAATAGTCATTTACCACATTAACTATGTATAGAGTGTATTTCTGATTAATTTAATGTCATTTTCATTGAAAAAAAACGTGCTTTCTTTTCTTTTTCCTAAGTGACCAAACTTTTGAACGGTAGTGTACGTTAAACTTCCTCGCTCAAGCCGATAGGCCGGCATGTGGGACGGCGGCGATTTGAATACGTCATGGCTAATTCCACGTTCAGGCTGAGCCGACATTCTCCGGGGACTGAAGACAAAGCAGCGTGCAAGAAAGACACCTGACTAGTCAGCTGGAACACCGCCGTCCAGACTCGGGGGGATAATCAGTCTCACCGTTTTGAGACCGGAGCGTCCTTTGAAGAGGACGCAGTCATAACTCAAATAACGTCCGGCGTCCGAGCCGACGCACAGCGCTGCTCTGTGAAGCGTTTACTATCCGCGGAATTTATAGTTTCAAACATTTGTCAAAGCATCAAAGGGCGCTTGACTCGTCTTATCGCACTAAGTGTGCGGGCACATGTGAGGTCGCTGGCAGACGGCTGGGGAGAAGACACGGCCGACTGAGTTCTCCCTCCTGCAACAGAGCAACGCTTCTCCCAGCGGAGGAGAGAGAAGTGAGCGAGGTCTCGGCTGTTCGAGGAGCTACACAGCGCGGGCTAATTGGGACCCAAACAAACGCCACTGAATACCAATGAGCGGCGGAAGCTAAAGTCGAGACCAGGATTGCAGCATGTTCCTTGCTTTTGAAAAGTATTTTCTTCGTACAAATATTTAGAGCAAAGCTTCAAGAGGATGCTACACTTTAAAAAAAAAAAAAAGGACTGTATACGAAGTTTGAGTTAAAAGAAACCTTACAACAGCATCACTAACGACCTCAATAGGGACATCTAGACTCCCTCTCACATGTATTGTCGAGCAGCCCGGATGCTGTGCATGAATACAGTTCAAAGCTAGTCCCCCCCCCCCCCAATAAAAGCACAAACTGTCCAATTGTAGCTACAGAGAAAGTATCCCAAGAGAACCAAAAGACCCTGGAGGCCTCCGATAACAAGCTCTCAGATCTCTGGTCTTTTACACTACAGTTACTCTGCAGCCAGATGTGCGTCTGCCTCTGGGTCAAGACAGACACCAGCGGGATTACCCACCATTAGCAAGGAAAGAGGCACAGATTGGAGACGCTTCACATTTTGGCACAAACATTTTTTCTTATTTTTTCAAGTAGTTAGTGTGAATGGAATTAGCGAAGCATCTGAGAAAACTCATGACAGCTGTTTGTGTGTGTGAGTGTGTGCCTGTGTGTGTGTGTGTGTGTGTGTGTGTGTGTGTGTGTGTGTGTGTGTGTGTGATGGTTCACACCTCGGAGTCTTCATTGCGGAGACCCAGTTGGAGGACAGCACTGGGAGCCTTCAGTCGGGCCTGGCTGGACTGGGCCATCTGCAGGTTCAACTGCCAGCCGACGTACTCCAGCTGCAACACACGGAGCCAGTGGAGTCACGTTAACAGATTTTAAGATGCTGTTTCCCGTAAAATAACAGCCCGAGCTAGAAATTCTAAAGAAATATATGTATATTTGTCTTCATGAAGATATGCAGATCAGTTAAACAAACAGTTTGTGGTGTTTGGCCGTTCCTCATAAACTCATCCAGGGCTGCACATAAAGACTCTCCATTAATCTCCATCCATAAAACATCACAACATAATATTCTACACGCCGATGTCATCCACTGTCAACCCAAACGAAAAAAGGTAAGACCAAGGTAGCATATTTATACATTTTACCTTTTTTTCTATTATTGTAACAGCTACAGATTCATTTCATTTCAATTAACGGATTAATTTATCATTCATCAATTGACTAATTATTGCAGCGCTGATTTCTTTTTCAGATTTTCTGATTTATTCTTAATTAAACCGGACTGTCTCACTGTTGTGTACCACTTTTCTGAAAATGAGACCTCAAACCAAGGCTGAAAAGGACCTCTGGCGAAGCGCATCACGTATTACCACACGTATGAATATGGTAATTACCAGGGACATTGCCTTTTCCCCTGCAGAACTTTGCCTAATCTCCTCAAAGTTTTTGAAGCCACCTTGTTCCGAGCTCCCGTGTTGTCGGACTATAACTCTCCGCCAGCTGTGGCTGCAGCGTGATAGATTAGCAGCACCGAGTCAAGCCAGGCCAGTTGAGTGTTTTATGAGGCAGGGAGAGGCCGTAATAATAAACCATGTGTGACTTATTGGGTCTGGATGGTTCCGCGGCATCAGAAGACAGGTGTGAGACGGGGACGGGCTGAGATTAATACCTGCTTGATTCATTAGCGTGAATAAACATGTGCAGCTCTGTGAAGTCTTACTTATTTCCTGGAAATAAAATCGATGTAAATGCAGTCGGATATACGTCTTTGTTTCCTGCTCCCTCGTGATAATATATTTGGTTGTGTGGCACGATCCCGGGCAGCAGTTAATATAAAAACAGAAGAAGAAGAAAAGCAGGAAACCAGAAAGCTATCCTCACTTCCTCAGACGAAGACACATTTGTTAATTCCCCTGAAAGCAGCGGCGGTGATTAAAGCGGCAGCGCGGCTAATCGATCAGGCGACTGGCAGAGAGCAACATCAAGAATAACGTCCCGCCGAGTCCGGCCGGGAAAGGTAATCCGATGAGCGGCGCGCCTCTCCGCAGATCGTTACGGAGACATTTAAACGCAGCACGCCGACCGAACCCACCGATGTCACGTGATCGGTGCAATAAATGAAGTTGGGCTGTATTTATTTGTGACGTTGTTTTGCATTTGTTCAAATCAGTTGGTATTTGTTTCATGTGTTGGAAAATGCATTTGTGAAAAATCATCCACAAATCACATTTGTAAATCTTTTTGCAGAGTCAGAAACATGGATTTGTCCCCAGTACCTCGTTAAAGGGATAGTCCCTTTAAAAAACAGAAATACCTATTTGTCTATTTGGATTGTCTTGGGGTGAGTTGGCTAGTTTTGGAGATATCTGCCTTCGAGATGTATTTATTTATTTATATATATATATATTATAACAGGACTATATATATTATAACAGGACTATATGTCACTCGGTTTCTAGTGCTCAAAAGTCAAAACCTGATCGGTCACTCAAGATAACCCTTGTGAATGTTTTTTTTTTTTTTTTTTTTGGGGGGGGGGGGGGGGTATATTCCCATGATATTGAAGAAAAGTTCAACATCTTTATGGTTGATATCTCTAAAACTAATAAACAAATCATCAGCTACAGTTATGACTACAAATATGGATTTTGTGGTGAACTCTCCCTCTAACCTCCAGTTTGATGGGTGTTTAATTGAAAGCGTCACTAGTGGGAAAGCGGCGGAGAATGCCATGACCTATCAACACAAACACCTGCTTCCTCTTCAATAGGAATATTAAGTCAAAGAAGTGTCAGAGGTTGTTTCCAGGATCCTTCTGCTGGCAGCAACACACTCATGTGGGAGGGAGAGTCTCCGGCAGGTGAGCAGTCTGATGTGAGTGTCGGTAACATGCTGCTTATTTACTGGCTGTTAGATCTGAATTCCCTCGACTTTGTACGGAGAGCCGTTTGATGTGTCGGAGCTTAATCAACTTGTAAGGAGGAATGTAAAAAATGGATGTGACGACTCGTGCGCTTGCGAAGGAACTCTTTGGAAGCCGAGCAGCCGGAATGATATCACACAAAAAGCAGGTCAGTCTTTAAATATGGATCGTGTTGATTCTCAGTTTAGTACCGAGTGACTGTAATGCTCTCGCCAAACAGGGCTCCGTTGGAAAGGGATGAAAGCTGTAGTCGCAGGGTGTCTGGCAGAGGATTCGTCTTCTGCTTCGCCAACACGCTCAGGACGAAGTCGGCGCCGTCTGGTGGGAACGACGGCCGAACCAATAAGAATCGTTTATCGGCCTCACCTTCTTCGGGGCGAAGGTGCTGTGCTTCAGTTTCTCCACCAGCTCGGGTCCCGCCGCGGCCCACCTGCGAGAGAACACTTCGGCCTTGTCCGGGTCCAGATGCACCGCCTCCAGCTGCTGCTGCAGAGAGGCCGGCTTCACGTTGTTGTACACCGCCTGCAGACGGGAGGAGACGCACAAACGGTTACACACTCGGCTGCTACTAGACACAGATTCATGAGCCAACAGTGCCCCCTGCTGGAGGAATGGCCTCACAGCGGGATCCACACGGACGGAAAATATCCACTCAAGCAAAGTAGTGATAGTAATTTGCATACTCCATTACTATATTGCCTTTTTGTTTTCAGATGGTTTTTTTCCAGTTAAATGATTGTTCCTAATGAAAAAAAGCCCTGCAGGTTAATATCAAGTGGACTGAAACAACATATTTAAGTGGGTTCTTTCCTAATAACAAAGCAATATAAATCGTTATAGAGAACATTTGTTTCATTTACTTGGCCTCCTCCGTCAAATCTATCTCCTAATGTTGAACCCTCATTATATTTAATAAATACATATCGTGTTCTAAAGAAGATTTTTTTTCTTTTTTTAAAAGGACTCAAACCTTGCTAAACTATGCAATGAATAACAATGAGATGAAACGCTCCCTGTACCCCCTCACCTGCTCTAGGATGAAGGCGGACGTCTCCAGCACGAGATTGAGAGCGTGTTTATCCAATGAGAGAGCAGCCTGCAGCTTCTCTTCCTCCTCCTCACTGAATGTCCGCTTGCCCTGTGCAGAAGACACGAGTCACTCGGTGTGTTCAAGTACTGGGAAGAACAAGTGAAAAGTCGTAAAACAAAAATATGAAACATTTTTATAAATAGATGGAGTGGATGTCGGATGCCAGAGTACAATGTCCAAGAGTTTAAATTCTATTTAATCTGACATTTGAACAACCACCGTGGAGTGTAGGGTGCTCACGCAGTGTGACGTACGCATCTTTTTCAGCAGCAAAAGCACAGATTAAATGTATAACATAAACCTTAAAAATGTCTCTACTTTTTACATGCAACAGGAAGACATACCAGTGAGCTAGCACTGGCTGTTCAGGCTCTGACGCGTCAACGTGTCCTTTAACCCTCCTGTTACCTTTAGGGTCAATTTGACCTTTAACGTCGATGTTCTTTGGGGTCAATTTGACCCCAGGCTGTTTTTCACTGTGTCAAACACATAAGAAATATCAACTTTATTATATATTTAAAGGGCTATTTAGGTAGTCAACAAACAAACGTAAAGTACCTCACACTTAAACTCGGGAAACAATATTAATTCTAATAATTTTCTGGAGGTTTTAATTGCTGGGCTCAAATTGACCCCGAGGGTAAAATATGTTAGTACATGTGAAGGTCACAGGAGGGTTGAATATTCTCATGAAACCAAAGGGTGGATCTCATTCTCTTAGCAAATCAAAAGACAGAAGTCGACATTGTTCTCAGCATTAACGACTGACACCTTGACAGCGAGCGGCGCCTTGTGACGGCACGCGGAGGCACTCATTAGAGTGTGACTGGCGCTCCGGTAAGTCATTATGCATGCGCGGCTCTCTCTGGCACTACAGCTGCACAGCTTTGCAGCAAGAGCCTCTCAAGAGCCTCAAAGGCCTCTTGTCTTTGGCTCGGTTAACAGCGCGTGCAGTCGCCGCACCTTCAGATGAAGCTTCTGTGTGATGCGGGAGATCAGCCTGGAGAACTTGTTCCCATCAATCGCGTTGATGAAAGTCACCGCTTCTTTTATCCTGCCGGGAGAGGAGAGAGGAGAGGGTGTTACTGACGGCGGCGGCGGCGGCGGCGGCGAAAGCGCCACAGAACTTTTAGTTAAGCAACAGAAAGAGGGCTTGATGTCATACGTAAGAAGGTGTGTCACGCTGGCTGTCAGGGGGTTTCAAAAGGCGCCTCTTTACGTTGACAATAAACACACACACACAGCAGTGACAGCAATCAGGAGGGTTGTGTATGTATTGCAATAGGTTATCAGTATGAGGGTGAAGAGTGCACTGCACCCTCAAATAAGGAACATGTGTGGACTATTACACACACAGACATACTGGCTACTGCAGAGTAAAGCGGATGTGTACATTACATTAAATTACATTACATGTCACTCATATACTAGTACTAGGGTTAAACAACGTTAGAGGAAAATCATCTTATTGTCATTATTTTTGACTGATTGTAGTAATTATAATGATTAATAGGGATATCATTTGCAATATCAGAAGGAATGATACTTTTTACATAATTGTTCTTATATCATTAAAAACACATTTAAATGATTATGGTTTGGTTTTGGTCTGTATGAAACAAAGACATTTCCCTAATTTTGAAGAATACAAATGTGTAAGTCTAAAGAAGGACAATATTTTATTTAAAATGTTGTATTTTGACATACCTTTCGCCCTGAACAAATATTTCGATATCATTACTAATAATTGTGCAGCCCGACTGTTTCCACAGCCGTTTCCCTCGCTGTGCATTTGTGCATTCAGGATTAAATTTATAAATGTATGTATAATATGTGTATATCTGAATCGTCGGTTAAACATGTTGATTTGATTGTGTCCAAAATGCAGATATTCTTCAAATATTATTGTTTTTGTCAAAGAATTGAGTCAAATATCATGGTCCTGAAATGTGTTTGTTCTGTTCGAGGAAAGTGTTGAATCCACCAAGTCTGGCTTATGATACAATAAATATCATAATAACCTTGTATTTAACCATTATGGTTCATTCAGAGCTGAATTATGACCAAAGGTGAGTTTAGAATGTGGAGCTGTGGAATGGAACCAGAGAACAGAATGTAGAACGCCCAAGATGGAGGGACCCGATGTTGTGATCAGAGCCTTCAGAAACCCAGAGGAGAGCAACAACCTTTTACCTGAACCTCCAAACCTTCACTTGTGAACTTTCAATCTTTAACCAACTCACATCCGTCTGAACTCGTGATATACTCGCATTTATTTACAACATTTGCCTGAGAAAATCCCAAACAGATCCCAACAAATCCCAACGACGACTTCTGCCAAACTCGGTGAGTAGCTTTTACTTTGCTGGTTGTTCTCGTATTATAACTTTCATCGAAACGTTACGGTTGTAGCGTTACATTGTGACTAAATGTTGTGTGCACACCTGCAAGTGCATTAATATCACCGACAAGAAAACGGTAGCCATCAGAATGATGAGAAATGATGGCTATTTAGTCATGCAGGCCAGAGGTAGGAGAAGAAATGCCTGCGATACAATACGACAACAAATATGTTGGTTTGTTACTGTGGGTCAAGGTAGTATAGCATCTGTCTGTGAACCGTTGTGTATCACCAGGTGGAGGCCCTGTTAAAACTTCAACTAGTTATATCGTGAGACTGAGATTCGACCGTTGGAGACCAGAGGAAAGACATTCCGCTCGCTGTATCATCTCGTACCTGTACGCGTTGTTGTTTTTGTATTATTCACTTTCTTTAAATTCAATTCTTGAGGTAATTTAAGATTTTAGAGAGACAGTTAGACAAGACATCCACGTGTTTAGTCCATTATTGAACCCAAATCTCACCACCGGTAACTTTGAGAATGCCTTCCTTTTTCGGGATGTGGCTACAGGTATCTTCACGTAAGCGACCGTTACTGGAAGGTTTTGTGTTCTTGAATTACAAGCAAAACAACGGCTGCTTACCTTTGTGTTTCTTTTATAAAAGAAGTCATTGTTGTCTCTTGTTTTTTGCAAATGAAAAGCGAAGAGTTGAGAAGTGTCAGAGCAGCAGCAGCATCCTCACTGTTGTCATTCCTTCTTCCTGGTGTCACGAGACGACTCACGTGAGTCAAAGCTGCGCGATTATGCGCAATAGTGTGCGGGATAGACACATACACTTTAAAGATAAGCGAATGCAAGTTTAAAAGTGTGTCACTTTTGTTTTATAACAGAACAGTGTCGACAACAACAACTGTATCTTAAAGTCACTGGAGCCACGCAAAAATACTCGTTGCACCGTATTTAAAAGAAAAGCTGCGCATGATGAAGCGTCTGCAACGAGTCACTACGGAATACGCGATGGACAAACAGTGCCGGCATCAAATGCGCGAAAGCTTTTTTTTAAAACATTACACCATCGTTTAGATTAGATAATCCTTTATTAGTCACACAGTGTGGAAATGTCAGCTCTACCGAGTACTAATTTCTCTTTATAAAGTGTTTATTTTGTAAGGCATCCATTTGTTATGATTGATACATTATTTATTAATACCGTATAGGTCTGTGGGGGAATTAATAAACTATGGTTTGACAGTTATTACAAAAGCCCACTTGTTTAGTGTTAAGCATTTCTTTTTTGGTAATATATAAATAAATGTATATTTGCAGTCATCCATAAAGGGCAAATCAAGTCTGCAACAGTAAGTGTTAATTAAGTGTTATCAAACAGATTGTATGCATTTGCCAAGTATTGTGGACATGGAGAGTTGTCGCAACCTAACATAAATTCTTTATAACTGCTTAAGAACAGATGTATAAAGCATAAGTTAATGTTTTATTAACCATTAATAGTCAGTGTAGCGTCATCACCAGGGACGACACAATGACATGCTGCACCTACGGACCTCATTATAGTATGTTAAGTATATTTGACACATATTGACAAAGATAAGAGTAATGATCAAATAAGGCAAAAACCCAAGGTTGAGTTTCGACAGTTTATTATGTGGAAAAAGGAGTCATGCACAAATTAAAATTAAGAGAATCGTTTGATAAGACATGATAAATCATTTAAAAATATTTTGCGTACAAATAAGAAAAGAGGAAATCATCTCAACATTATATATACATATATATGTATATATACATATGTACGTACACATATATACATACAGATATCTATATACATATATTTCCATATTTCTGTCACAGCATATCTGTAATACAATAATATTATTTGCACTGATTTTACAAACGACCTGTAATGCATCAATACTGTTTCGATTTGGTCCTCGAAATAGTGTCATGCTCTTGCCTCCATTGATTGAGTGGAATGCCCATACCAATGAGACGGTCCCACAATGTCTACCTGCCCCGCTCTCTCCGAGTAAACATTGAGTCAGTGAAATCATTCCAGTTACACACTGACACAGATCTGGACTGTAGCAGCTGAACATCAAGGTCAAACCTCCATCGCGGCAGAAGGAATGTACCACAAATAAATAAATACTTAATTTTTCCTTCATACAGATAGAACAAACAAAATACGTAAACCTTTTATTTTCTTCTGTAACAGGAGAGGAAAAACAAACAAAACACCAAAACAAGGAGTGTCAAATCAAACGGTACCTTCAACCTGTGTAGTTTTGATAAAAGTCGGTAATTTGAGGTTTTGGTATACAGATTGCATCGCGGTAAACATTGGCTGACATCTGCAGCTTCACGATCTCGCTGCCACTACTTGAAGGAGGGTAAATTTGGCACTTTGATGCTGATGTCACCAATGTTGATGTTTCTGGGCATTTCCGGCAGGTTCATGTTCTTTACAGCTGACACGGCACGAGCAGGCGCTCCTGCAATACCGGCCTGTGCACACACACACACACACACACACACACACACGCACAAACACATGGAGAGTTGATAAGATACAAATCAGTTAATAAAAACAAAACAAAATGTAACACACACGCGACAACACATTGAACAGTAGACATTGTACACACACACAGACACACACACACACTGTGCTAAACAAAGTGCTAGACGAAAAAGAAAAACAGTCGACCACTGACAAAATGCAAAAGCACCGACAGCTACAAGGACAGACAACGTGTGCAAATGTACATTCAGATGCCTTCATCGCTTCATATGCACATGCATCAGTTGGTTCTATAATGGACTTACATCACAACCAGAGCCAATTATGAATCAACTGTGAGGACACATTGCACTAGACCATTCGCTAAGTTCTGAAGAACTGAGCAGTACTGGACATTCATCAAATGGACAAAAGGCAGCATTGCCTGAGAAGTGAACCCACCGGACTCTCGAGGACCGATAAGGGCAAAAATGGAAGGAGAGAACTGGGTAAAGCAGAAGAAAAAAAATGGATTCGGATGTGAAGACGGAAATGATGTTTGGATAGATAGGTATGTATAGAACGGGTGTCAAATTTTGGGGGGAAAAAGCATGTCAACATGATATTAGCATTAACAATACAGGTGCCAGTCATCTTCTAGTGGGCTAGATTTCTTCTGGAGAAGACTACACATGACTAGATATCTAAATACATACTAGTGAGTGGAGGAACGAGAATATTGTGCCGTTTACATATCTATTGTGTGAACTACTGATATGAGCCTGGTAGCACTGAACTACAATGGGACTTCTATTCTCAGGGATAGAGGGAAGAGGGGGGGCACTTCACTCCAACACAGTGAATCTCAACGCAAAACCGTTGAAGAGCTTCTTTTGGAACAAGAAAAAATAAAAAAGTGTGATGAGTGAATGATTCAATGTTTTTGTCTCAAGCGTGTGAAGACGTTAGAGCGTCGGTGCGGTTAGAGATCCCCCTGACTGAATCTTCAGCGGACAGACCCAAAAATGACCCATGGAGGGTTTAACGCCACCACAGAGAGCCGCATGTTCTCTCCGCCTCCGCTCAAAACGAGCCGCCTCGTAAATCATTTAGCGATAGGACGCGCAGAAGCTATGTCTGGAATGTGGCTTCATCCACGTTGCCCGTTTTTTTACAAGGTTATTTCAGTTCGTCTTATGGGGCAGCATTTCTCTTTCTGCCAGGAATCAAGGAGACTTGTGTTAGAGGGGAAGCCGACCGAGGCGTTAACCGGGAGCACACGGGCTCAGTATTCAGGAGTCAGGCGGGCCAAGATGTATTTTTCCCCCCCCTCACAGCGGGATAGCCTGGAGACCCATTGTGAAAGACCATGATAGGGGGTTGTTAATCAAAGGGTGGGTGACTCATATGTGCAGGAATAGCAACACCAGCTGTGTAACAAAAATGGCTCGATTCTGTTCTTTGTACGTTAGAATTATGGAATGCATCTTTTGCCTGTGAGAGATAACGGTGCAAAAGAAAAGCGGCAGGAGGGTTTCCATTGTTGGTTTATGGCAAAATATACGTGTGGTTTAAAGGGGAAGGCCTCAAAGAATAAGTCATCATTTGGGGTTATATGATTATCTGCTTTTTAGCTTAAAATTTGATGAGAAACTTTATACCACTCTTGTGGCGCTACGGTAACAGTTACTGCTAGCTCATCTTAGCTTAGCACAAATGCTGTAGGAAACCGACAGGCAGGCTCTGTCCAATCACGGGCAGAGAAATCCACCTACGAGCGCCTCCATCAACCGGCTACATCTATTTGCTCAACCTGTACAAATACAACCATTTTGCCATTTCACCAGGAGTTATGTCAGAATTGTTTTTCAGGACCAGGAACTTCCAGTTTCCACTGGTTTAATCCCTGGCAACTAGCCAACAGATTGTCCTGCACATAACCCGATATGTAGCTTATACATCTACCATATATTCTCATGCAACTAAGCTAACTAGCTGCTAGCTTTAGCTACATATCTGCCATCTACCATATCTTCTAATATACTTAAACTAACTAGCTGCTAGCTACATATCTGCCATTGATCATATCTTCTAATATACATATGCTAACTAGCTGCTAACTGTAGCTACATATCTGCAATCTACCATATCTTCTAATATACTTTAGCTAACTAGCTACATATCTGCCAGCGATCATATCTTCTAATATACATATGCTAACTAGCTGCTAACTGTAGCTACATATCTGCAATCTACCATATCTTCTAATGTATGTAAGCTAACTAGCCGCTAACTGTAACTATATATCTGCAATCTACCATATCTTTTAATATAATTAAGCTAACTAGCTGCTAGCTGAATATCTACCACATCTTCTCATCTAACTGCAAGAAAGAAAGAAAAACATTTCCCAAAATATTGAATTATTCTTTTTAGGCCAGACAACTTTCGATAGCGTCACAGTTAAATGCTATAGCCACACAACAAGATATTAAATAAGTATTATATTTAATTTTCTTTAAAAAATGTGCAGATTGAGATTTCTTGATAAAGCAGGTGGGCAATATAATAGTGACACATAATGACTTGACATTATGTGCAATGCACCGAAACAAACTACACCATCAGAAATCAGCAGAGATGAACAACTATCTCTCACAGCAGCTCGACATTAACAGACCGCATTATCCCGTCAGCAGTTTCTATTATCCACCACCTGTACATTCACCGGTGGCAAACATTTTTGGGTCTGCCGTGAACGATTCGTACTGTATGTTAGTGAAGCTATTACATGGAGGGCCTTTTGGTGAGACTTAAGGTGGGGAAGGGGTCAACTTCAGTTAAGGTTACAGTACTTGGTTGTAAATTTAGCAGTACCTGTGTCTACCTGTCCTGCCTGGTAGATTGAAAGATAAACGTCTGTAAAGAGAGAGAAGAATGGAAAGAACTAGACAGGGTCAGGAAAAAAGAGGAATGAGGAATGTTAAAGCAGATTAAAGTAATTACAGTTTATCTCCACAGGAAAAAAAAAGGGAGAGGACCTATCGTAGACCACATCTGTAAAGCCCAAAATGATCTGAAGCTTTGCCCACAATCAGTCTTATCGCCAGGAATACAGATAATAATTGAGAAAGTTTGATGGAAAAAAAACACGAATGATACTTAAGCAGTCTTTCTTTGGAAGTGGAACAGCACATTCCCTGTTCCCCACAGACACTGCCCTCTAAAAAGGACAAAGTCATTTTGAATTAGCGTCAGTGTGAAAAACACACACACACACACACACGTTGCGGTCTAGGGTAGGTCCAAGAGGGAAGGACGGAGCAGCTCTCATGATCGGAGGACAGTCAAGGACTCTGCTTACAGAACAGCAACAATAAATAAAAAAAGAAGATTCTGTGTCATTGAAAGCACACAATGCAGGTTAGAAAAAGTGGACTTTGTTAGCACTTGCATTCAGATGTTGGAGTGCACAATTAAGGTCAGCCAGTTAAAACCTGACAATGTCCCTACCTTGTTAATACAACAAATTTGTACAACTTTGTGTGCGCGTCTCTCATTGCCAAAAAAAAATAAAATAAATAAGAACTCCCCAAGAACAATGCCTCAATTTGATGAGACGTCATCACGGTGCTTTGTAAGTAGTTTAATAAACAAAGCCGTTTTAGCTTGAGGACCATCGGAGGCCAGAAAACCCATTAGGCAGAACAGAAATGATTTCATGAAATTGTCTCTGGCTGTCGGATTAAAACGTTCCAAGAAGGAAACAAATGTTTATCTGCTCGCAGAAGCTGGATGGAAAGCAAAGCAGTGTCCTTGCAAAGAGCAGATATCTAAGCAAGGACACTGGCTTATAGATGTGACAACAACAACAACAAAAATAAAAAGACACCGGGAAAGGATTTACTCAAACAATAAATTATATTGACATTCTCTTCTAGAATAATAAGAAGAAGCCTGTTTTCACGAAGATATGACAAATCCACACCACTGGAAGATGGTGATTCAATAGCCACACATTTTGTATATGCACTGGACAAGGGTACAGTTACGTCTCCGTAGATAATGACGTGGGGACGGGACGAGTCTTGACCTGTGGTGAGAGCGGTGCAGCAGCGAGGGGAGAGGCCACAACACAATAATTTAAAAAGTAACACAAAAAGGAGAACAAACACTCGAGGAGGCGGTAGGAAGTGTCCACATGGGTCACTGGAGAGGAGCATGCAGGTTGCAGCACACACACACACACACACACACACACACACACACACACACACACATATGCCTGAGGCCCATGCACGCAGCGGTAGCGGGGGAATCGAGTCACACGGAGCAGGGACAGGCTTACCTCAGACTTCTCCATCTTGTTCTGGGAATCCACCTGCGTGATGATCTCGTTCATGTTGGTCTCCAGCACCATGCCGCCCATCACCATCTCCGCCAGGATGTTGTGGACCTGGTGGGGAGAAGATTAAAACAGGGTTCTTACACATGTTGACCAGTGGATTGCCAGGACTTTTCCAGGACTTTAAACCAAATGTCCATGACCAAACTGAAATCTCGGTTTATACATGAAAAAGTGAGAACATTTAGTATTTAAACTGTGAATTCCAAAGCATACAGTATACATTTAATGAAACAAATGAATAAGAGACAATATTTTATTTAAAGAATAAACATTTGCTTCCCGAGCTATGGCCATCGAACTTTCCAGTTAAGGTGCGGAAAAAAAAGTGTGCGCCAGTATGAGAGCGTATGCCGTCTTATATTGCGAGTCTTTCTTTCTAAAACATTCATTATTTCAACCTTGGCGTAAATGAACATGTGATTACAACAAATGTCCATGACTTTTCCCAAACTTTTGTGATTTAAGTTTTTTCAATGACTTTTCCAGGCCTGGAAATGACCATTTAAAAAAATTCCATGACTTTTCCAGGTTTTCCATGACCGTAAGAACCCTGTTAAAATCAGGGAGACTGTCAGGCATCGTTTTCACTGCGCGTCAACCATTCTGACTTAGTTTATAAGTGTTTAATATAGAATTCTAGGAAAGAGTTTATATAAAACTCTTTTCTGTCAATGTCACAGCAGTTATTCATCTGTGTGTCACTGTAATAGGAGACAATACAAATGGCTTCATTAATAAGAGTGACCACATAGAGGTCAAGCGTCACAGGAGCATGTCCTACCTTGTCTACATGGAAGATTAAGTCGAGCTCACAGACGTTCTCAAAGCATTTGTCCAGCGTTTCCACAAATACCTGAAAAATAAAAGGAATTTAATGTCAAACGCCTTCTCCAAAAACAAAATCACTTCATTATTTACATCTTAAGGAGATACTTGTGGGGGAGTGTCCCGATCAGCATGTCAATTCTTGAGTTGTGGCACCAAAAAAAGTGTTTTGTGAGGTCACGGTGACCTTTGACCATCACCAGGTCACCCTCGAAAAAGAGATTTTTAATCTCAATTGGTTTTCATCTGGTAAAATAATAATAATAAAAATCCCATTCTAAAATGGGTTCAACTCGAGTCTCGTTTGTGCCAAATTAGATATTCCTTTATTAGTCCCACAGTGGGGTAATTGCAGGATCACAGCAGCGGGTGCACATTAGAGCAGGAGTAAAAGACAAAAATAAAATACAATATTAAATATACGGAGGAATAAAACATATATATTCAAGGTAGTAATTAAAGTGAATTGTCAGCAGGTAAAAAGGTGTCCAGGATGAAGTGTTGTGTGTAATTATTTTACAAATAAGGCGTTCCTGAGATACCAGGTTCAAATTGCAGAGTAGAACTTGAAGAGCACCACACCCGGCACCCGAGAGCTTCCCCTCGGTTCCACAAACCAGCCTGGAGATAATAACAGGGTTCTTACACATTTTGACCGATAGATTTCCAGGACTTTTCCATGACTTTAGACCAAATGTCCAAGACCAAACTGAAATCTCGGTATAAACATGAAAACTGTAGAACATTTTGCGTATTGAGAGCTACCGCCGGCTTTTATTTTAAGCGTCTTTCTTTAATAAATAAATTAATTATTTCAAACTCGGCGTGAATGAACACGTGATTTTAACACATTTCCATGACTTTTCCAAAACTTTTATGATTTGACCGTCATGGAAATGACCGTTTTAAAATTCCATGACTTTTCCAGGTTTTCCATGACCGTACGAACCCTGCACACATTCTCTGAGGTCGTGTCAGGCGTTTTACCTGGATCAAGTCCAAAATCCCGAGCTCACTCTCAGAGGAGTCCACGCAAAACACAAAGTACAGCGTGGCGTAGTGTCTGTAGATCAGCCTGTAGTCCGATCCGCCAATCAACCTGAAACACAAGTGTGTGTGTGTGTGTGTGTGGGGGGGGGGGGGGGACAAGAGAAAGTCACACCCATCCCAAGGTTGAGTACATCGCACACGGGTCAATCGCAGACTGTAGCACATGAGCATGAAGAGGTGCGTCCGCCTGCCACAGCATGGATGTGTTCAGCCACGCATCACTGACTTAAAGACAGGACATGGAAACATCAGGAGGTATGAGAAGTTCTCTCTCCTCCAGGCGGCTGGTTTGACCTCAGTGACTGTGGACATGTTGTAACACTGACTAATCCTGTGCAATCACACAAAGGGAAATGAGAATCAGAAGGGAGTATTCTGGTGGACGTAGTCACGGTGCGTACAGTTGTACACTGTAATAAAAAGTGTTTTAACCGTTTAAACCACAAACGAGTGCAAGAGAAGAAAGAGCGAGCGCTGTCGTTTCCGGAGGTAAAACGACGTCTACTTCTGCTCCTCGTTCGTGAATAATGGATGAACTTTGACAAAGATGCACCGTCTCTACCGCCGCCCCGTGATCACAAAGCATTTCCTTCTCAGTGTGAAGACGATTAACTTGACTATGTACTTCCATTTCTAAACACACAGCCCCCCCCCCCCCCCCAATCCCAACAAGCTTACATTCCACCTTCCAGGAAGTTACAGACGTTCTCGTCTCTTTTCGAGACCAGGTGGAAGGTTTCCCTGATGATCTGTTGCTCCGTGTCTTCGCTCTGCGGGAGGAAAAAAAAAACAGAGCGTGTCAACAGAAAAGCTAAAAGCAAAGAGGAGCTGCTGAATAATGTGCCGCGTGTGCACTTTATTGCTTCCAGTGAGCCATTTTGTTACGCCTATCCAGAAGACTGGGTTGGCGGTTGAATAAATGGTTCCCCTGGCCTCTCATTCACTTATATGCATTAGTTGAGTGAAAACAGTCCACACACACACACACACACACACACACACACACACACACACACACACACACACACACACACACACACACACACACACACACACACACACACACACACACACACACACACACACACACACACACACACACACACACACACACACACACACACGCGACTACACAGACATCACATCATTGTGCAACCGACCCAATGCAGGCTCATTTTATTGTTTACTAATGGAAGAGATTAGGCTCAAAACTTCAAATATCCTCCAAGTGATTTTCTGAGCCAACCAGAGGCCACAAAACACATGAACTCTCATTCAGTTTATTAATGTCAGATTTCCGCATTGTGTAATTGTTGGGGAAGGAACATATTTCAGCCGATACGAATATAAAAGGGGGACAGCGCCGGTAAATAAAAAGGGTACATATGCTCTACTAGATCAACATGACAATTCAGAACGTTTTTTTAAATTAAGAAAGACAATGTTGTCTGCATTACAAGTTTTGAATTTCACGTGCTTGGATCTGTAGGAGAGATGTCTGAACACTGGGTTAAACCAGGTGTCGAAGGTTATGACAGAGGGACTTTGGGATATCTCTTTGCATCACTCCATGAATCAAAACAATAACGTCAACAGCCTAAAAGGATCCATTCTGGTAAAACTGAGGAAATGATATTTGATCCAAAGTCAATTGGTGACCGTCCAGTAAGCATTCACAATGTCATCATGACTCCGGTTCCTCCGTATCGATGGCGTTTACATTGACAGCTCGCTCCATGATGCCGAACGACCCGACACACACACACACACACACACACACACACACACACACACACATTCAGAACCAAGAATCCCAGCTGTTGCCTTCAGGTTCAGAACGACAATCTGCAGCCCGACTCGGCTGCATTCTGTTATTATTCCCAACTGATGTCGACATGTTTATTGAAGCATGTTAATGCACGAGTGCGTGTCTCATGTTCTATGCGTGCATGTGGTTTGTGTGATGCAGCGGCTTGGAGCTAAAGACACGTGTTTTAGGAATAAAATGTTGTATGAATTGGGCTATGCTTTTTTTCTAATGCAAAAAAATGCTTGTCATTGTGCAACACCATGTTGAAGTTCAAGGTTTGAACTATCTGAAAAAAATACCGTCATGACGTAGATAGGAATGACGCTGGGAAAATTGGTGTATGCAAGCGCTGCTAAAGAGGCGATTCCTGGCTCAGTCTGAGAAAAAGATATTTAGAGGAAACGTCCTTGAAAGATACGTTTTGTAAAAATGACACACTTTTGCAAAACACTACGACGGAATAGGTTTTTCTGTTAACCTCAACTCACAGGGAATGTCTCTAAGTTATTACTCATGTGTATTATTGTAACATCTTTTCTCGAGAAAGAGAGAAAGAGAGAGAGAGAGAGAGAGAGAGAGAGAGTCCAGCATGCAGCTGGCTGGAAGGCCGTGTCGGTCATGTGACTTGCAGCATGGGACTTGCAGCGATACAGCAACTTGTTTTTTTTAGAACTTCTCGTGAAGATATTTCTGCAGCCGGCGGGGGGGGGGGCTCCAATAGCAGGGGAACACTAACCCGGTCACTTGCTGTACATATTTGATTCATTTATGCAAGTTCATAACTTAACTTGCTGCTGAAAACAGTTTTCACAGCTACCAGCATGTGTGAAATCGTATACCCCGCCAGTCAGTAAGCAGATACCTCGGCTTTTAATATAACAGATGGTGTCTACCCGGGCCGCTTTTAATCCGGCCACATTCAACCCATCCTCCTGAAGCTCCACGAGTAGATAATAAACCACGCTGGATCAAACAACACTGCTCGGCCCGTTTCTAAGTGCAGGGGATCTGCCCGCAGCTTATTTTTAATTTGTATTAATCCATTTGTTTATAAAAAAAACAATTGTCAGTCTTCTGACCAGCTTTCTGAAGTCTGGACCAGAAAGCATTCGATTAAAATTTATGAATTTCTTTGTCTTATGATGATTAACACACACACACACACATATATATATATATATATATATATATATATATATATATATATATATATATATATATATATATATATAAGAATTTGAAGATGTCAAGTTGGTTTCTGGGAAATTGTGTCTTTTCATTCCAATACAGTATAAACTAATTGATAGAGTAAATACAAAAATGATGAATGATTGAAAATATATTCATCTTACTCACATACACCCGGTCGTGAAAGAAGTATTCATGTATTGTATTTAAGAATAAAGTAGCAATATCGTAGTGTAAAAGTACTGCTCCAAGTTGTTGTGAAGGTCATGTATTCAAAACTAAAATTACTAGCTTCAAAATAGAGTTATCTGGACCTTAATAACACATCATAATTAATGTTTATTGATTTTTACAACACAGCTGGATCTGCAAAGACGAGTAATTTGAGCTGTGAAATAAATGCAGTGCAATACAAAAATCCCTCTGAATTGTAGTAAAGTAGCAGAAAATGGAAATACTCAGATTAAGTACTTCAGGTTTGAACTTCAGTGCAGTACCCGAGTAACGTTACACAGAGAAACCTGATACCTCAATCTTGTGAAGCTGGTGCCGGCACTTTAGTTATTTATGTTTACATCCAATGGTTCACACAGGTGCCAATTAACTAATCACGTAGCTCCGTCGACGTCACTTTGCTCTTGTGCGTTAAATAATGGGCACGCAGCCAAACGCGATATAAATCCAATTATGAGAACGCGCCAGCTCCTCGGATATGACGTCACCTGTTAGCCGCTAACCGCTCGGGGCTCCAGAGCAGGTGGGTGAACTTCCACCCTGACTTAATGGCGCTAATTGAAGCGGCGAAATTCAGCTTGGTGAGAGCACGAGCCTCTCACGAGGGCGTTATCAAAGTCATGTGACCCAAACAAGAGAGTGACCTCACGTCGCCGCACTTTACGGGAGGCGTTTGGGGCACAGTCCTCCTGTTCGCACGGGCTCCACCGGGAAGGAGATAGCTTCGACTCGGCTCGCGTCCGTTTAATTATTCATAATGTAAAAAAGAAAAAAAAGGACAGCAAGGCTCAGACTGATACCGTATACACCTGTGGGGGGTTGAAATAACCGCGCGGCACATGACGGGGCGCGTGCCGAGTAACCTGAACGCACCTTCCCATTCAAACAGAGTGCGACAATATGATATTCACGCATTGTTGTTAAAGGTATAGCTACATCCGCCTTGCGTTAGGACACACGCGACTCAAAGTGTCTTTTTTTCATTCACTTCCGCCCGGCATAACCTCTAGGAACAATACAACATATGCAAAGAATGAACACGTTACTCACATAATGCTCGTAGAATTTAGAAAGCCTCGGTTTCCCATGGTTGTTGAATATTAAAATGGCTTTAATCATGACTGTAGCTGAGCGCGAGGAGGCGGGGGCAGAAAGGGAGTCAGTCTGCGGTAGACTGGCGTCGACTCCCGTGAACCCAGAACCGAGTGAGGGTCAGTGCGAAATCCCGTCTGGATCCAAGGATAATGCGGGATATGTTCGAGCTGCGCTGCTACTCCTCCATCGTCTCTTTACGGAAATATTCCACGTCGAGGGACCAGCTCTCCTCCTCCTCCTCCTCCTCCTCCTGCTGCTACGGAGGCCGCGATGGTTCAAACTGCGCCTCCGTCCGGCCCTCGCGAACTGCAGAGAGGAAATGTGTTTTATGTATTTCTGATAAGAGGAAGACGTGGATCATCCGTGCAGGGATTTGCAGATGACTGGGTCTTTCTCTCAATTTCTTGCGTTTTAAGAAATATTGTTTCATCCTTATTGCGTCCTATTGTCCTTATTTATGTTTTTATGAGGTTTACAAATATGATTTATGCTACACTATTATCTTTGTTTAAGTGGAAATTAGTTTTGACCACTAAAGTGTGAAATACAAAAAATAGAAACCAATATTTGATTGTTGATCATTTGCACATGTATATGCATGCTATTTTTTATGTTGGCTAGTTAGCTAATAACACCGACAGTCACTTTATTATACTATTAATTGATTCTGTTCCCATTTATAGTTTATACACACAGGGGATTTCTATCTTAGAAAAAAAAATCAAAAATGTGTCATGCAGTTTGTTGTTAACACAGTAAACACTATGAAGCATGCTATGGGAGTATACTAGTACGAACACGTATCGTCATCATCATCATCATCATCGTCATCATCATCAGACATTGTACTATAGACAAATACGTAAACAAAAGTCAAAATACTTACAAAATAAAATCAGAAGAAAATGCTGTCATTTATTTATGAGGATTGTATTTACCCAGTCAAACATTATGCTGTTAGTGGAGATGAAAGCAACACGTGGATTTATGTTTCAAGATATACAAAATCAGCCAATTTGTTTGAATGTAATTTCCCATCAAACCGAGAGCATAATTTACAGTAATATCCCCTAAAACTAAATGTACAGCTTCGGTTTGACTCTTGGCCACAAGGTGGAGCCTCAGCAACATCTGCTGTTGATGATGTGGCATCTAAGAGGAGAACTTGCCAACAAAGTCTGACGCAAAGAACATTCTCCACTTTTTAAGCAGCCTGTTACCATGGAAAGGAACACAGGATTCTCCTCCGACTCAAGTTGGATTTCAACAGTGGTTTGGACCGAACCTGTGGTAACCAGTGAAGCATGTTCTCAAGCAAGCCTTGTCCCTCTCATTTCGCTTACACCCCTGTCAAAGTGTCCTAGAGCAAGACATTGTACTCAGCCTCTCAACCGAGCACTCTGACGTGCAGTGACATATATATATATATATATATATATATATATATATATATATATATATATATATATATATATATATACATATATATATGTCTGAACGCGCAGGAACAAACACCTTTATTTACACCTCTGAATGTCCTTCTTGTGGAGCGCCTCCAGTGGCCTCATGTGGAGGAGTCCAACTAGGTCGGTGTTTGGGATTAACTGTTTTTTTAATTAACTGGTTTTGGTAGCGTGCATGAGGCAGATGTTCCGTAGGAGTGGCCTCGAGTTGCCTCTCAGGACCCGGCTCGACTAACTACGAAATGTACATTTCCATCGCTTAGCCACTCCTGTGACTCTTAATTGTCACTGTTTTGTTGTGTTGCAGACAGGATATGTTGGTGACACTCCTGGCATGTCATGCCCACGGCCTCCAACCTCTGAACATGTGAATGTCACTGAAGCACAAACTGTTGTTCCCCTTGCGCTATACAATCTAGTAAACTGGATTATAGGCGCCTCTGAGGAGCCAACGCTGGATCATTCTGTCGACATTGCTGATGACTTGCACTTGAAAGTGTTGTCTGTTTGTCAAGACATTGTGTACCTTGCCAGGGTCATAAGCAGACACCTAAGTTGCACAGACTTATGTTGTTGCTGTAATTGTGCCAACACAAAAGACACTGAGCAACTGGAAGACAACTGTCCTGACACTGACAGTGAGGATTGAGCGTCCTTAATGTTATTTATTTTGTAGTTTTGTACAGTTTTATATATCATGTCATATTTTTAATAAAGATTGTTTTGTTGGTTCATCGGTGTTTTCATTTGTGGAAGAATGAACGAACGAACAAACAAATGGTCATTGGTATAAGTACAATTACTGCCAAAAGACTGTAATTCCTACTTTTACTGCCAGACTGGACTTCCTATATGTAGGAAGTCCAGTCTGTGCCTTGTGTGCTGTGTGTTCACAATTCATCTAACTGAATTGATTGAATCAACAGAGCTGTTTAACATCAATGGTTCACTCCACAGCCTGCACCTTTAATGGAATCATCCTGTTTAGACAAGAAGTGAGGTGATAATAATAATAATAATAATAATAATAATAATAGGGCCAATATGCCTTTTTGAATCAAGCAAAGTATCTGCATTGTTAATAAATCACTTTCCCATTGTTTATTTTATTGTGAGTTCTGATCCTTTTTTTATATGACAGCATTCAACCTTGTTTCTCCCCTCTCACACGTTTTTCCATCTCCAATTTGTTTGTGAGCCTCACACATACACAAACACGCACGCACACACACACACACACACACACACCTTGGGACGTGTGGCGATGACAGAGTTTCTGAGAAGAAGGGGCCACAAAACAACACAAATTGGGGGCTGGGACATCCATTGTTGGAGAAATGGCTCATGGAGAAAGAGGGGGGGGGGCTCTGTGTTTGTGGCAACGTGGTGGAATTAGACTCAGAGAGGATTAGTCCAAGTTGCTGTGAGTGAAGCGACTGCATACGTTTTGAGTGAAAACATCCGAAATAAGAAAATCAATTTATAGTAAATCTTTTATTTCTATTGCGCGAGTGTGATGAAGATGCAGATGCGTTCACTCCGTCGGCAATGTTTCATTACGCGCGTGTGGTAAAAAAAAGAAGAAAGTGTACTTAAAATAGACTGCGTGTTGCGGGGCGTCCACCTTCTCCCATAATGGTACAGTCCGACGCCAGCTCGCCCCTAAATTGCAGCGCCAGCCTATAAAAAGTAAAGGACTCGCGGGGAGTCGGTACAAGGAGAACCTGTTGTTTTTAACCGAGGAGCGCTATCCGAAGCAGAAGCCCCCCTTCCCCCTCCTCCGCAGAGAGATGGAGCACACCGAGCTGGTGAAGCCAGAGACCCTGGACGACCTGATCCAGACCCTGCACCGAGTCTTCGACAGCGACTGCGTCAATGTTGAGGAGGTGCAAGACATTATGGAGGCATACGAGAGCAACCCTCAGGAGTGGATGAAGTATGCCAAGTTTGACCAGTACAGGTAAAACATGTTTATGAAAAAACAGCATCATTAACAAGATCAAGATGTTCAACAACGCTTCGGATATTGTAATGAGATATTACTCTTTTATGCTGCTGCTGCACTCTTGCTCCGCAGCTGTCTGTCACCTGGGCCTACTGGGCTTTCTTTTAACTGTAAATGTGTCTGTTGTGTGTGGCTGTGCTAATCACATTTGCTTTTAATTGGACTCATTGTGTTTTCATTGTATGCCTGTTGCTTGTACTTTTATGTGGGTGTGTGGGAGGGAGGGAGGGGGGGGGGGCGGTTGTTGTTGTTGTTGTTGTTGTTGTTCTAGAAAAGCAAACTTCCCTTGGAATAAGTCGGCTAATGTTTGAGTGCATGTATAACGGCGATGCAGTTGTTTGAACATGTTTTTATAATTGAAAAAGCATGCAGTTTCCATACATTACATGAGGCGATGTCGCGTTGTAGACACGAAGACGTGGAGCCGCTCGGGGGGACGTGCTCCAGGACCAATCGACTATCTGTGTGTCTTATGCTAAATACAATGTTTGCTCGCCTCTTTTTCAAAATAAGGGATGAAGGAACAAATGGAAACCGTCTAAACGCATTAAGCGGATAGCCTCAAACGCACCAGTTCATCCTTCGTGTTTCATCCGCTCGCGACAACGCATGGCGCTCCGCTCCATTCAGACGTTTCAAAGGCCAGTGTTTTGATTAGCGAGGTGGGGGGGGGAGGGTCCACGGAGGGCGGGTGAGGGGCGAGCCAATCAACACCGAGAACGGACGCACCCTCACCGCGGAGGGAGATGCAGCTGCCCGGGGGGACTATTTAGAGACCCCGACGGAACCAGAGAGAGGGGGGGGGGGGAGAAAGAGCTCAAATCCCAATACTGGAATTACCTATGTGGGCATAACATGATCAGCAAGGACCCCCTTGTGCTGTCTGTTCCACCCCATCTAGTCCCCCCCCACCCCCCCTGGGGTCCAGATGCATTATAATTCAGGTGACCGATAGTGTTTTTAACATTATAAGTGTTTCATTACGACGAATAGTGGAGTTTGTATATTTGTACATAAATTATATTGTGTTCATATTCAACATTATTGAAATTCAGCAGCATGGGTTTCTTTTAGGGTCCCCCCCCCATTTCAAATTAACATTTCCAGAATACTTAATTAACATTTCGGGACAACGGCCCGCCTCTTGACTACTTTCGACCTTTTCTAATTCGCCGGATGTCTCCCTGTTTGTGTATTTCCTTTGGTTGTTTTTTTTTTAGCACGCCTTCCTGTCTTGCAGGTACACGAGGAACTTGGTTGACGAGGGCAACGGGAAGTTCAACCTCATGATTCTCTGCTGGGGAGAAGGCCACGGCAGGTGAGACAAGAGGCTGTTTTTCTCATCGCAATTTGGAATCGACGAGATCCCCTGTCAATCAAAAGCCATTATGGCTGTTGCATAAAGCTATTGCCTCTTATCTCCCATGGTGATTTGAGTCAATAGAGATAAGAGAGTCCTGTGTTCGACAGACGGGAAGGTTATGTAAATGTTGTTCAATGATATCCGTCGCTGTCAGCAAATGCCTCCTGAACACCTTCTGAGGAAAAGTAAAGATCCAATTTCTTCTCGTGTCTTCATAGGATTGATTAGATAGTATTTAACGAGCAGATATCACGGACAGTCAGGAGTAATGGTTACTAACTAATTCAGAAGAGTGGCTTGAATTATGCAATTGTTACGGCTCATTATTCACGAGAAAAAACATTTGAGTTTCATGAGAAATAATAAGGGGAAAAAAAACAGTTTCCCCTTGTCCCCAAAATCCCCGACTTTATTTGTAACTTTTTTTTTGAAGTGTTGCCGGTGATTCTGACGCGTGGTCCTTGTGCGTTTTCCGTCCGCTTTGCAGCAGCATCCACGACCACACGGACTCCCACTGCTTCATGAAGCTGCTGCAGGGTCAGCTGAAGGAGACGCTGTTCCACTGGCCCGACACTAAATCACAAGGGGCCATGGTCCAGAAGTCCCAGAGGATCATCCAGGAGAACAAGGTGGCTTACATCAACGGTGAGCAACCGGCCCGCGTGCGGATTGTTGTCGCATCTCGGTCTGTTGGCGTGGGGTCGAGCGGCGAGAGGGATCCTTCACGAAGGCCTGACGCCGCACGTCGGTTCCTTCGGCAAAAGGCCAAAGGGGCGTTTCCATTGGCGTTTTTTTGGTAGGCGATTATCTCAGAATATAATCTCTCTGCGGTATGAAAACACATTTGTTTGGTTCCGCCAGATAACTCTGAGATGAACACCGCTGCTGTGGATTTTGAAGCGTTTCAATGCACAAGTTAAAAAGCTAACATTTAGCCGTTTAACCGCCTTTTTTTTTTTTTTTTTTAAAGGCACGTTAAAAACTCGCACGAGGGCTATTTAAGTTTTTTTTTTTTTTTTTTTTAATATCTTATAACGCAACTTTAAATTCCCTCGCGCTTGTGGCGAAACGCATTTAAAGAACACGTTGACTTCAAAACAAAAGGAATCAGAAGAGCAGAAAGGCGAGCCTATCTCCGGGTTTCATTCCTGCCGACTTGTTCTTTTATCAGGACGATAAAAGAACGATCCTCTCTGAGATGTCGGTGTTTACGGAGACACCGGAGTGGTTTCACTCGACTGACCTCGGCTGTCAGCACAGTCTCTTTCTTTCTTTCTTTCTTTCTTTCTTTCTTGTGTGTTTCCACAGCGTTCCACTCGCTCCGCCCGTCTCACTGTGTGCGTTTCCCCGTTTCAGACTCCTTCGGCCTGCATCGGGTGGAGAACAGCAGCCACACGGAGGGCGCCGCCAGTTTGCACCTGTACAGTCCGCCTTTCCAGGCCTGCCAGACCTTCGACCAGCGGACGGGACACAGGAACACCGTGAAGATGACCTTCTGCAGCAAATACGGAGAGAAGACTCCATTTGTAAGGGAGCGTTTTTTTTAAAAAATTTTATGGCAGTTGAAGGGTGCTTCTGGGTTAACACCCAAAGTCAAACTCTGTAGGCGTAAGTTATGATTCCTAAAGACACGTGATATTCTGACTGTGCGCTGTACCAAAAAACAAAGCTTCAATATACAGATGACCGCCACACGAAGGAGTGCTTACAGACTCCCCAGCCCCCTTACGAGCAGGAAGTGGGAGGCTTTTATAGCGCCTTGGTACTCTCATTAGACCCAACCTATGCGCAATTAAAGCAGCACCCGTCGTAGTTGTAAGGATTTAATGGAAAGTTTCCATTGGCTATCCATCACATGTGTTTCCAGTTGCTGCTTTGGCAAGGCAAGAAAAATGTCGTCGCACGAACAAACTTTTCAGACATTGCGTTCCCTTTTTTTAATTTTTTTTTATTTGGAATCCAAAGCGTTGGCACGTTATGAAATGAGAACCGCAGACGAGCGTGACGGCACACGGATGTGAAAACTAGAGCGGCTCCGCTATCGGGGCCTCCGACGGCGGCCTTATCGGGGGGGGGGGGATATACAGGTTGTACAAGTTGTACAAGCACGCCTTGACCATAACACTGTTGTTGCATTGCAACACCAAACGGAGGCCGGAGATAAGATAGGCAGATTTACATAACAGCGGACTGAACTCTCTGTTCGCCCCGAGCGCTCTGCCGCGGTGGGTTTGGGACTGACGAGCGATTAGCTGCCGTATCGCATGGGGAAACCCTGAGAACCGGCCTGTTATATTCGCTGCTGGTCAGAAGTATGGGGTCACTTGGGAACAAAAAGTAGGAATGTCCTTATTTTTCAAAGAAAAGCATTGTTTTTTTCCAATAAATATACAATTAATCAGAAATACACTATGCATTGTTAATGTGGTAAATGACTATTCTAGGTGGAAACATCTGTTTTTGAATGAAACCTCTACATGAGCGTATAGAGGCCCATCTCCAGTGCTCTAATGGTGCATTGAGTTTTCTCTTTGCCTTAAAAGACTAATGGAGGGTTAGAAAACCCTTTTCATGTTGGCTGAAGCGACACAACTGGCCTTCCTTTGAGCTAGAAGTTCAAAGAACAACATTTAATATTTCTAACCTTGTCAATATCTTGATTATATTTTCTGTTAATTTTGCAATAAATTTGATAAATAGAAGTGAGTTTTCGTGGAAAACACGAAATTGTCTGGGTGACCCCAAACTTTAGAACGGTAGTGTGACCCTGTGTAAAGCCAAAGGGATTTGTGTGACTAACCACCTGACCCCTTGCTCTGTCCCCCCCCCCCCCCCCCCCCCCCCTCACAGGAATCCACGATCTCCCAAGAGAACAACTAGCGGTCACCGAAGGAGGCTCCCGAGTGACGAAGGCAGTTGCATAAAACAAAACAAAATGACAATGCTGTGTGGTCGAATCATCAAGGGGGGGGAGCGAAAAAGATGGCCCCCGCTACGACTAAGCAACCCATTTAGAAATCAGGAGCGGGCCGGTTCAAGAAGGAAGTCCCTGTAATTAGAATGGCTTTATCGCTCGCCCGGTGTGAGCTCGGCAAATACTGATGAGCACAGGACGAATGCATGAATGGGCTCGGACACGCAGGGAATCTGCCTTTGTCTGCCGGGCCCGAGGAGGCCCTTCCCCAATAACAACATTCCTGTTGACCCGTGAACCTGCGTCACCACACTTTAGTGAAGTTATGGCCCCGTAGTCAGAAAAGTAGAGCTTGAGCTTTTTTTAAAAAAAAAAAAAGGGGAAGGGGGCGGGCGGTATTGCTGTTGTAGTGTTAAACATTTTTATATTCTAAAAAGAGACGACATTATGCAATCAACTGTTTTGTTATCGATGGAGCACTTTTATAGCTGTATTTTACTATCAATTCATACCACTCGAAACATTGTCATAACGCCTGTCGGGGAAATCGTAAAGTGTAACATCATTTGCATAACTCGTAATACAAAGTTTGTTCCTTTCTTTTTGTTTAGTTTTTAAGGTGCAACGGTTTTAATTTATTCGCAGGAGAGTGAAGAGCACGAGAGAGAGAGGGATGTTAAATCGGCCCGCTTCTGTGTTCCTCCTGAATGTTTGGTCCTCTGACCAGGACGCTTTCTTTTTGTGTTAGTCGCGGACATAACTGTAGACCATTAAACACATTACCCTTTCACAGAACGCCATGTTGTCTTCTCTGATCCGTGTGCAGCGAGCACATGACCTGCACACGGCTCGCTCTTTTTAGAATGTACACACACACACACACACACACACACACACACACACACACACACACACACACACACACACACACACACACACGCGTGAGCTGCTGGGTGTCACACATGCGATAGCTTCAGCGCCTCACTGAATAATAACATAATAAATAGTATACATGTGCATATACATGTCTATTAACCCCGGAGGGTTAATTAATAGAGACTTAAAAGAACATTGCAGAGGTTTATCTACAGATAAGCCCCGTCTGGCTTCAGCCTCTGTACTTTGCTTCTTGGGGAAATATTGATCCGTCATCATCGGACCAATAAACCGATAAAAGCAGCAGATACTCTACGTGGTGTCTGTGCACAACTGGCATCTCCTGGCGAGCGAGCCGGCGCTAGAGCGTTGCCCTCTTGTACTTTGATTGGGAGAGGAAGTACAGATCGGTCATCCATGAACAGAAAGCGGTGATTAAAGTACCAGATATCTGTATTTGATGTCTGGCAGCTCCCTGGCAAACAACCAAGTATGTTAAGTGTGTGTGTGTGTTAGAGGATGATGTTAATAAAAAGATAAGATGCAATAACATAAAATAATAAATACAGGCGAGCGTACATGCAGAACTCCATTTCCCTAATGTCGTGAGCGGCCTTGTGACAAGTAGCCAAATACAGGCTTCTTACACATTTTAACCGATGGATTTCCATGACTTTAAACCAAAATTCCATGACCAAACTGAAATCTCGGTAAAACATGAACAATTTAGAACATTGTGCGTATTAAGAAAGTATGCCGGCTTATATTTTGATCGTTTTTCTTTAAAAAAACATTAATTATTTCAAACTCGTCATAAATGAACACGTGATTTTAATAAATTTCTATGACTTTTCCAAAACTTCTATGATTTAAGTTTTTTCCATCACTTTTCCAGGCCTGGAAATGACCATTTTAAAATTCCATGACTTTTCCAGGTTTTCCATGACCGTACGAACCCTGCAAATACTTCATTATGAAGTTTTGTCATATGCAACCAGAATGCTGTTTTATGTTGTTTGTATACAGGATTCTTACAAATTTTGACAAATGGATTTTCATGACTTTTCCAGGACTTTTCCAGGACTTTAAACCAAATTTCCATGACCAAACTGAAATCTCAGTATAAACAATGCAACATTTAGAAAATGTTGGGTATTGAGAGCGTACGCCGTCTTATATTTTGTGCGTCTTTCATTAAAAAACATTAATTATTTCAAACTCGGCGTAAATGAACATGTGATTATAACACATTTTCATGACTTTTCCCAAACTTTTATGATTTAAGTTTTTTCCATGACTTTTCCAGGCCTGGAAATGACCATTTTAAAATTCCATGACTTTTACAGGTTTTCCATGAGTGTACGAACCCTGTGTATACGTTTGGGAAAAAAAGGAAAAGTAAAGCGGAAAATGCATGATACAATAAATTAGGGTGACCAGACGTCCGGTTTTCCTGTGACATGTCCTGTTTTGGAGACCAAAGAAATATGTCCTCTTTTTCACAAACTCAAATCTGGTCACCCTAAATAAATCAATAAGCCAGCCAAAAAGTTACTGAAATTAAATCAACAGTACCCCCCTCCCCCCTCAAAAAAGAAAGAAAGAAAGAGGACATCTTGGTCAAACACACGTCACTAGTCACATTTCGTCACTATTTGCCTTCGCTCAGAGCACACAGCCTGTGTGTGTGTGCGTGTGTGTGTGTGTGTGTGTGTGGGGGGGGGGGGGCTTGTTAAATAAATCTGCTCAACCCGCGGGAGGTCCTGCAGGCCGGTGTTACGCAACACCTCCATTGCCCTCGAGAAGCACCCGTTTTATGACCGCGTGCCAGGCGGTACATGGGCTCACCCGGGAGACCTTCGATCACCCCGGGGCGAAGACGAAGAGCACGGGCCTTCGATGTGAGGCTGCTTATCGGAGACATCGCGCCGTACGCCCCAGATGATCACTTTATTGTGGATCCTCTCATCAATACAATCTTATTCACCTTCACATTTCAAAAGGAGGCCGACGTGTGATAAACTGGAGCGGCCTTCTCATGGATTTCGAGAATAAGTGAAGCGAATGATTGTGCGTCTGTGTTTTAGTGGTGATGATGAGGATGAGGATGAGGAGGATGGTGACCGTCGCCCTCGAGCAAACACGATTCTTCACGTGCGAGTGCCTGACGCCTTTCAATTACTCGCCGCCGTCTGACCGATGCTCATGCAGTTCAATGCCCCGATCGCCTCGACGCAGTCACACACACACACACACACACACACACACACACACACACACACACACACACACACACACACACACACACACACACACACACACACACACACACACACACACACACACACACACACACACACACACACACACAAACACACACACACAGTGCAAGCACCGTTTGGACAACGACACACGTTGAACAAACCGAGCTGCACGCGTCATCTTCTCGGCGTAGACGTCAGCCTCGGGGCGCCGGCGCCGGTGGACCCTGGTAGGAGGAGGCCCGGCGGCAGGAAGCTGCCAGTGTTTGTCCTCCTGGAGCATTTGGATGCGTGTCAGTTTGGACTCGGCGTTTGGTTTGTTGCGTCACTTTTCTCCCAGCGGGCTCGGCCAAATTGCAGAGTAGAACTTGAAGAGCACCACACCCGGCACCCGAGAGCTTCCCCTCGCTTCCACAAACCAGCCTGGAGATAATAACAGGGTTATTACACATGTTGACCGATGGATTTCCAGGACTTTAAACCAAATGTCCATGACCAAGTTGAAATTTCGGTAAAAACATGAAACATTTAGAACATTTTACGTATTGAGAGCGTACGCTGGCTTATATTTTGAGTTTTTCTTTAAAAAAACATTAATTATTTAAAACTCGGCGTAAATGAACATGTGAACATAACAAATTTCTTTTATGATTCAAGTTTTTTTCCATGCCTTTTCCAGGCCTGGAAATGACCATTTTAAAATTCCATGACTTTTCCAGGTTTTCCATGAGCGTACGAACCCTGTAATAAACTCTGACTTTGACAAAGTTAACATCACTTTCATTTGGAATTATATATTATTTATTTTTTTACTGGCAAACGCTGCAGCACAAGTAGAGACACGTCACCGAGGACAGGGGAAGCAAAACTGGATAAAGTCAGCGCTTTGTTTAGGTCTTTATTTAAAAATTGCGCAGTCACGCATTAAATTGGATTAATGTATATTTTAAAAAGCGTAATGACAGCTTGCTCAAGTGCCTCACCCGTGTTTAACAAGAGCGATGTTACCCGACTTGACATGAGGGAATCTGCAACGCCCAATCAGTGACTCAGCAGAGTTCAAACTCAGTATGCCGGCTGTCACGCTCAAGGCCGAGGAAACGCCCTCCCACGAAGTGACAGCAGCACGCATGGAAACACCGAACGCTCCTCGTCCGACAGAAGAACACGCGACCTGCTCTAAACGCACACGAGTCGTTACTCAGTCATGACCGCGGTTCATCAGGACTCAAAGGCACCAGAAGAGGCGGCAAGCAACACCGTGTACGACATGTTGGTCCCACTGACGACACATGTTTATTTGAACTTTGAACTTTCAGCAATAGGAGGGTAACCTCCTCTTGGAATGTACGGAAAAACATTTATCAAAAATCTGTTCGCACACTATTGTGTCAAACAGCAATAGTACAAACAACAAGCTGCTTTTCCCCTTTTCTTTCTCTCTTCTAAAAGCTACCTCATGATATGCAGACTGAAACTGAGACTTGATCGTTAGGGGGCGGGCTTAAAAAACCCTAACGTCTACTACCACACTTCACTGACTTAAAACATTTATGTACATGCGCCCTTTTTCCCGAAGATTACAAAAAATCAAATCTATACTTCAAAAAGACGGGGAGGCGGGGCTTCCCCGAGCTTCTGGTCGTCGGGTCAGAAGGACTCATCATCCGACTGACCTCCCAGAGACCTAATCTGCTCCACCGCCTCCCTCCCAGGACCGGCGTGCCCCCGCGGCTCCGCCTGACCGACCGTCGCCGGCCTTCCCTTGGCCCCGCCCCTCGACCCCCCCGACTCGGACCCGTCGCTCGCCGCGCCGCTCACGCTCGATCTCACGGACAAGCCCCCGCGGGTCCCGCTGCCGTGGGAGGAGCGGCTGTGAGCGTAGCTGCTGCTGTAGCTGTGCCCGTGGGAGCCGTTGCTGCCGTCGCTGCTCCTGGGCGGGCCGCCGGACCGAGTCCCAAAAGTCGTGCTCAAGGGAACCAAGTCGAAGGATCTTTGGCTCCGGAAGCTGCGCTCGGACCCCGAGTCGCGCTGGCTTTCAAGCCTTGAATACTCGTCGGGTTCCTCTTCTCCGTCGACGCCAGGGTACCGTGCCGGTCCAGAGGCGCGATGGAAGGTCACGCCTAGGAGCCCGTCGTCACGCAAGAACTCCCTGACGGAGGACGGCGGCGAGGGGGCGGCGGGGTCGGCTCGTCTCCTCGGGGGAGCGGGCGACACGCCGCCGACCTAAAGAGGGACGTGAGGAGGAGACACTCACATTTATGAATGAACCTTTTTAAGAACCATTACAAATCACCAGAAGAACCAATAATATAGGCAATACTCACATTTTTTAGGTTAACAAAACTTTTAAAATATGTGTAACTAGAACGGGCACTCGGTGGAGCGCATACCTTCGCACATCACAAGATTGGGCATTTGATTTTGAACATTTTGGCATTAGTTGCCAATTGGATAAGAATTGACAGCGCTATGGTAAAAAGAAGATGTTGACCTTTTCGTGACCTTGACCTTTGACCCGATCAATACCAAAATCTAATCAAATTCTCCCCGGATAATAACCAAACATCCCACCAAATTTCATGCGACTCGGTTAAATACTTTTTGAGTTATGCGAGTAACACGCATATAAATACAGGGTTCTTACACATTTTGACCAATGAATTTCCATGACTTTTCCATGACTTTTCCATGACTTTATACAAAATTTCCATGACCAAACAGACACAATTTAGTAAATCTTGCGTATTGAAAGCGTACGCCGGCTTACATTTTAAGCGGCTTTCTTAAAAAAATCGGCGTAAATGAACACGTGATAACAAATTTCCATGACTTTTCCAAAACTTTTATGATTTGAGTTTTTTTCCATGACTTTTCCAGGCCTGGAAATGAGCATTTTAAAATTCCATGACTCTTCCAGGTTTTCCATGACCGTAAGAACCCTGTAAATAAATAAATAAATAAATACACAGCGATCAAAACACCACCTTCCGCATTTTCAATGCGAAGGTAATAACCCAACACTACCTCCACTTATCATTTGCAATATGTGACATGTAATTACTATATGTAATAAAAAAATGATCCCAAACTGTACAAACTAGCACCTTTCTTGTCCATATTACCATCTTCTGTACACCGTTTCCTTTTATATTTTGTATGTATTTTCCTCTTCTCATCGTGTTATTTCTAAGCTGTTGACTCGGAGCCCTGCACTAGCGTTCCGATGGGCCTCGACTGTTGGTCTTGGCACAAATGGCGAATGAAACCTTGAAACGTATTTGCGTAACCCCGGTTCTCTGAGGAGTATGAGCGGCGTCACGGGACACGCCCCCTAACCGGAGCCCTGTGAACGAGAACTCGGTGACATCAGAAATAGACATAACAAATCTGCGATACACCTTTTATACAGCAGGTCAGAATGTATTAAAGTCATGTATCAATATCAGATTTATTTTCTCTATAATTGATATTATAAATGAAAATATATATATATATATATATATATATATATATATATATATATATATATATATATATATATATATATATATACAGAGGGATAGAGGGACAGAGGGATAGAAGGATAGGGGGACAGAGTATCAGAGGGATAGAGTGTCAGAGTGTCAGAGTGTCAGAAGGTCAGAAGGTCAGAGGGATATAGGGTCAGAGTGTCAGAGGGATATAGGGTCAGAGGGATATAGGGTCAGAGGGATATAGGGATATAGGGTCAGAGGGTCAGAGGGTCAGAGTGTCAGAGTGTCAGAGGGATCAAAATGTTGCGACAGACATGTGCCAAGCCTGTGGATGAGAGTTCTAGCTTCCACCGGCTTCGAACAATGGCCTGAGGTTTAAAGCTGCCGGGAGCCAACAATGCCGTCTTTGTAGAAAGCTCGGAGAAAAGGGAACATATGAGGAGGTGATAAAAGCTAAGAGTGAAGGTGAAAATGAAACTCTTATTCCTGGACTCCGGATGAGGAACAGATCCCCCGGTGGCTGAAGTCAACATGACGCACAGAGAGGACGGGAGAACGGAGCAGGGAGGCGTCATGAAACTGGAAGACACTCTTTAAACGCCAAGGAGGCAAGGAGGGTTAGCGGCATATGGAATTCTAGGGTGGTGTTTGCAGACTAAGTGCAAACAGGAAGCTGAAGGTGTAACCCCACACAGCGTACCCTGACTGAAGACGAGGCGTCGGCCGCCGCCCCGACATCCGCGGCAGAAGACGGTCCGACAGTCGACGAGAGCTGAGGCCTTCCTGGAGGGGGGAAATCGGACTTGTCGATTCCAGCCATCGAAGCCAGCTGACCAAGACTAAAAAAGGAGAAGAAAGAAGAAGATAAATATATTTTAGTGAAAGTAAAGTGCACATACAAGGACGACTGCAGTGTACGGGGAAACGGTCTTGAGATGATGGATTGGTCAAAGTTAACAAATGATACACACACACACACACACACAAGTGGTAATAAATGAATGAATGCATCCATAGCAGCAATACAATCATTTTCTAATAATAATAATAATTTGGTATACAAATACAAAGATTTTTTAAGTAGCCACAACAAACTGACACATGAGAATGAAGTGCTGCTGAGTGATGGACAGGACTGGTGCAAGATTCTGTTCACAATTTAAAAACAATTAATGTGATAGAGGGGAATAATAAATAGAGGGGAATAATACGAGGGACAAATTAATCCACATTTCTTTCTTTTGCCCCAGAGGAAGCGGCTGATCTCCACCAGTTCCCTGCACCGTTCGGTCTTGGTTGCAGAGCAACCCGGCATCCTTTAAAAGGCCTCATAAAACAAGGTGAACCACCAAAGAAATGAATACAAATCAAAAGTAGACGCAAAGAATAACAATTAAAGAAAACTGGTGTTCCCGTCTACATGAAACTCTCCTGTGAAGCGGACTCAGTGTCAGGTTTTGGAAAAGGAGGAAGCCAACGGGACCAGAACAGACAGACCAGTGTTTTTAAAGGGCGCCTCACAACGAAAGTGAAATCCAGCACCTACGGTAAGAAGGCCACACGGCCCATGAGAGGCTGAGCCTTTCATGAGCCAGAACAAAAAGAAAAAAGAACATCTTCTACTTCTTAAATGGAAAGAAATGATGATGTTTGTAAGTTAAGTACAAACTGAGCTATTATAAGGCATCACATTTAACTTACAACATAAAAAGGTAGGAATAGATATTTACAATGTATATTGTTGACTTTGATAATATGACAAGGGAAACATGAGTAGTTCAATGAAATCCAAACCACTTTGTATCGGCCCAAGGTGAGTCACAGGAAAACCCGACGCGAGGACACAAGAGGATGGAAAAACAAAATGGCCGGAGAGATGCATAATGAAACTGAAAGTTGTATATTCGAACAAAGACCCTCTTTCAGACACAGAATCAAACTGGCACAGTCCAAAAGGCCAAAAGGGAGAAATGCTGTTTCCGGGCAGTTCTGAGAAAACCCACCCAGCATCTTTGAGGAGATCCAGGAAAGCGTGGAACCTGGTGAACGAACTCTCGATGCTCTCGAGGACCGCGTCGTCTTCGAGAGCACCGAGGGCGGCCGGTGCTGACGCTGACGCTGCGAGCGCCTCCGACAGGGACAGGTTGTTGTCACGGAGACGGGCGTTCTCCAACTCGTGCTGGACATAAACGACACAAAAAGATTTAAAAAGATTAAAGCGGCGTCTGGAAGCCAGTCTCCCGTTTCCTGATTGACATGAACACAACGCAGCACTGGGAGTTAAAACACCATCACCCAAAACCCATTTCAGTGCAGCGGGCCGACCCTCCAGCCATTTACTGTTTAGGTGGAATCAAGATCCTGCAGTGTCACAACATACAAGTTTGGCTCTGACAAGATCTCTCAAACGAAGGCGATAACAATAAACTGGTGACTCCGGCACACGGGAAGAGAAAAGGAACAACAGAGGCTTCTTTCTTTGAAACGATCCTCACCTCCATGAGCCTGGACTCGGCTTTCAGTCTGGCCCTGCGCTCCTCTGCCAGCCTCAGGCGACACTCCTTCAGCTCCATCTGCAGGGCGATTACACACAGGCACAAATACACTAAAAGTCCATCAAAGCCCGGAAGCTTCTGCGTTTCTCTGGACTCGAGTCTTGCGATCATGACGACGCGACTGACCCGCATGCGTTCAAGCTTCCTGTCCTGGGGACCAAGAGATGGGGGTCCCTTCTCCACTTCCACCGCCACTTCTTCGTGGCTTTCCTCGTCCTCCTCCTCTTCCTCCGAGTCCGACTCCACAGTGACCTTCACGGTAGCTGCACCCTAATAGAAAACCAATGCAATTCAACAGAAGGCTTAAGGACAGTTCGACTTCACTTGACAGGTTCAATTTAATTATATTCAATTCAGGTTATTTTGTATAGCCCAATATCACAAATGACAAAATGTGCCTCAGTGGACTTTACGCTCTGTACACATACGGCATCGATGACCTTTGACCTCACATCAGATCAGGAAAAACTCCCAAGAAATAGAAAACACCCTTTCAGGGGAAAAAAATGGAAGAATAGAAACAATAGAGGCCATGTGTACATAAGGAAGCATTCAAGAGTTACAACACATTCAATGAGTATGAATGTATGAATAGTTAGTCGTAGGCATGGCCCACGATCCAGACCTCCACAATCCATGAAACAGAAGGAGGTAGAGAGGAGGGGGTTCTGATCCATGTCACTATGCTTTCATTCATTTCTACAGTCATACACTGGAAACACACCTGAAAGCTTTGATCCGTCACACATTCTCCAGGAGGCAGACCTCTGCAACAAAAGAGTCCATTAAACGTTATGTAAAGAAAAACTTTGTAAACAGGAGGAGGTGTAGTTCTGGATTGCTTGAGGAGACGCGTCTCATAAAAGCAGCGAAAAAACAATAACTACGATGGGTTACATGCATGAGCTCCTCACCTCTGACGTCCAGCTCGGGCAGCAGAGCGCCACGGGACAGGACCGGAGCGGGCCGACGGCTTCTGGGTCCGAGCATCGCCCGAACTCCGTCCCACAGGAGACGGTCCTTTACCAGCGGCTGCACCAGGGAGAGAGAGAGAGAGAGAGAGAGAGAGAATCTATCTCAAAAGAACTGAAGGTTGTGTTCACAGGGTGGAGACCAGACGATGAGCATTTTAACTTTGTCAGTTATGGAGTCTGAAAATCTAAGATTGTTTAAAGTTAGCAACTGAGACAGTTTAGTTCAGTGCTGGAAAATTAACCTTTTTAAAACACTTACAGCCACAATATTAGATATTTGAAGAGCCTGGTGAAGAGCAGGAGTAAATGTTAACACAAAAGAAAAGATGTATATTTTCATAGGATGATTGTGTGGCCACACCAGGAACAATACCATATGTTGTGTCCGTCTGTTTGAAATCACAGACAGCTGCCTGTAAAGTAGCAAAGGGAGAAACAGGAGAACAATGTATACCTATCCTAAATGTAGTCTTCCCTCGGACTGTGACGGGCAGCGCTCGCCTCTTTGGACCGGAAGCTTTCTGTGGCTCCGAGGCTGCAGGCCTGATCCAGCAGAACTGCAGTACGACACGAGGAAGACACAACCGCATCATGCCAGTCCATCCCTCACTCGTTCAGACGCCGACTGACGGCATTAGAAGACGCTCACCTCGGGGGACTGTCCGTCAGCAGTCATCAGCACTCGCTCGAGGACGGTTTTAATTAGGACTTTGTCTGGAAAGGACAAAATATATATTTTCCCAAAGTCACATTTTTAGGATTTTCAGATACATGTGTGTACAATTACAGTTTTAAACTAATTACAGTGTTATCGAGCAATTATAGCATTTTTTTCCCACATGAAAACAGTACTTACTAAACTGGGTTAGATTTAGTATGGAATTGGAACACGCAGCTAGACACAGTGCGCTAGCTGCGCCTAGAGGCGACAATGTTTATTACACACAGTTACAAAAGTGCTGTGTGGAGCAAGCAACCTACAAATGATTCATCATATTGTCAGAAGTGAAATATTTCCACCTTGAGGCAGCTTCTTACCAATTAAAGGGTTACTGCGAATATCCAGTACGCAAAGAGCAGTATTGGTTTTCAAGGCTTCCAGCAGACGGCGAGCTCCCTCGTTGGACAGGCCGCACCTCTGGAGGTCCAAAGCTGCTCAACGAATCACAAAACAGACAGAACACTGAGAGGGATCCCTACAAACGAGGAGGGAAAGAACAACAACACACATCTCTTTGTCACTGACCTTTAACCCACAGGTCCTCTGCCACTTCATGCGCTAGAGCAGCAGCCCCCCGGTCCCCAATCAAAGTGTTAGAGTTCAGGGTGACACGGCGGAGACCTCCCATCCCCTCAAACTGGGGCTTCCGATACCTCAGAGACTCGGCCCATGCGGTACCGTGCCTCTGCATTCCCTGATGCTGAGAATAACAACAACAAAAACACACGTGTATGTATATATCAAATATATTAATTTACCACATTAGATAGTCCAAAACACATTCAAATGGAATGGTTATTAAAGTCTTGATATATCTCACCTTTATGATGTTGGCCATATGCTCTGCCCCTCTCCACGTGAGATTGCATCCTGTAAAATCTACCGTCCTGATGCTCGGAGAATACTTCACACTTTGGCAGATAACTGAAATATATGGAGAACGGAAGTTACATGCAGTACAATATCCTTTGAAGGCGTTTCACACTGAATATACATACCCTCTAAGCCCTCATCAGAGATTGGACAGTTAGCCAGGGATAGGTTTTCCAAGGAAACACTTTTTGAAATGCCCTGGAACAAAAAGCAAAACACAGATGTTTTTTTAATTTTCTTTCCAGATTTCACAGTAATATCCACCCCAAAATTAAAGTAAAGAGAAAAGTGTTTAGAAAATGCTAATGAGCTGATGATTACGTACCCATCTCTAGATAATTACACGTCACCAGTTACACTGCAACTCATATTTGTTTACCTTTGTCAAGGTGATGAGGTCCCTCTCTCTGAGTGGAAGTCCGTTGAGCTGCAGAGTCTTGAGGTTGGGCGAGACAGTCAGACACTCCCTCAGGGCCTTGCACAACTTAAATGTCATGTCCTTAGAGCGAATGGCTGGGATCCTCTTCTTGAAGCTCGACTTATAGTGCCTTCTATCTGAAAAAAGTGGTGAGATGATTAATGTTTTATATGCAAAATTGGTAAATGTAAACTGTCTACAGAATATAAATATCTTCTTTTTAAAACCTGTTGTGGCTGGATTTCTTTCTTTTTGTCAATTCTGACTAATCTCTTAACCTGATGCATATAATCTCTCCTGTCTGACTGCTGGTGAGACGCCACAGGATACTCACCCTCTGGACCTCAGTAATCAAACACCCACAGGACACAGAGAGTTTGGATCAGAGTTCAATTCACATAGATTTATTTGTAACCAACAGTTTCACAAATAAACCTGGTCTGGGTATTAAAGACAACGACCTCCTCCACATCCGTCTTTCCCAAGCCCCGAACAAACACATTAACATATTATTTATACCTCACACTCAATGCAGGTGCCGCCTCCGCCCACTCCCTCATTACATATTAGTTCTCGTCACTCAAATCAAATTTGGTGTTTCCACAACATATATACATAGGGTGTATTAAACGTTTACCTTGTGTTATATTATGCTTATCTACAAAGATGATTAAGAGGGCACACACAGCTCTCTCCCTCAGACGAGGGTCAATAACGCCAGACATAGATCCAGCGGCCTTGTGCGGCTCCAGTCTGAACCGTAAAGAGGAGACTGCAGAGCGAGGACCAGGAGGCCCAGACACAACAACGATAAGAGAAGTAACGAGGGGGGAGACGTCAGCGAGAAACATCCACATTCCTTAAAGTAACCGGCTTGGACTGGGACAGGGGTCACACTGAGTGATGAGAACTAATATGTAATGAGGGAGTGGACGGAGGCGGCACCTGCATTGAGTGTGAGGTCTAAATAATATGTTAATGTCTTTGTTCGGGGCTTGGGAAAGACAGATGTGGAGGGAGGACGTTGTCTTTAATACCGGACCCACACCAGGTTTATTTGTGAGACAGTTGGTTACAAATAAATCTACGCGAATTGAACTCTGATTCAAACTCTCTGTTTCCTGTGGGTGTTTGATTACTGAGGTCCAGAGGGTGAGTATCCTGTGGCGTCTCACCAGCAGTCAGATAGGAGAGAGATACAGGTTTATATGCATCAGGTTAAGAGATTAGTCAGAATGGACCAAAAAGGAAGAAATCCAGCCACAACAAACCTTTTTTATCAGGTTTTTTCCCCCAGCTTTACCTGTGTCTCCAGAAGCCAGACCAGCCTGGTATGTGCTACTTATTGCAATGTGGTGCAGGTGCTTGTTGATGCAGATGGAGCCGAGGATGGGTGGCCAGTCCGGGAGTTTGACCCGGTCCCCATTGAAGTCCAGCATCCCTTTGTCGAGGTTCATCCTCACAGCCGTGAGAGGCACCGACTCCTGTCTGGCACAGGCGGAGTCATAGCATGCCAGGAAGTCCTGGGCACTCCGCCTCCGAATATGAGCGCTATCTTGAACCATCGTTGACCTAGGGGACAGTAATGTTATTTTTAAAAACACCATCAAGCAAACTTCTCATATGCGAGAATAAATCAGTTACTAACTATGAGATCTCATCGACTCCTTATAAAAAACTCGACTCCTTATATAAACTGTTATAAATACTGACACTTCCAATATTATATTTTTTCATTGTATGGTCATATTAGTAACTATTACGATATTCGTTATCAAACATGGTGTACACATATACAGGTGGGGTAACACAAATTGATAGGTGTTACCTACAATGGTAGTTAGGCTATAAGTGGGTTAGTTTAGTTCGCGTTACACCTCTGCTGTCACTCTGTGGTCCACAGCTGAACTCCCTTTAAAGATAACGGGTCGCGTGTGTTAAACCGTAACCTAATATTACAAGCTGGAATTAATTTAGTCGGCTCGCGTCCACTAGAAACAAAGTATAAGAAGCACCGCGCAGCGTTACGCGAGTAGTCAGCGGGAGCTTAACCAGTGGCGTTAGCAAGCTAGGCTCCAAGCAACCGTTGGTAGAGAGGGAGAGTCACAGACTCTCGAGCCCAACACGGTCACGTGCATCCACTGTGCTTCTATATGTTATTATACAACAACTGCATATATGTATGATACCTTCCCGGCTGGAGGCTGTATCCCCGGGTCTCGGGTGTCTCGGAGCGGTCCTCGCCACAGTTTGACAACTTGTGTTATTGTTGACGATGCGGAGGACAAGCGCTCAAAAGTGGCGCTGCTGCGTCAGTGAAGCCCCGCCCACATCTCTTCTTCACCGTGTTGTGTGTGAGTTCGCCCGGAGCGCTGCTGCCCCCTACTGGAGGGGAGACGTAAGAGACACGCACAATATCGGAGACCTCTGAGTGGAAAGTCTTGTGACCATGTCACAAAAGGGAAAGCAGAGCATGAATGCTGTGTTTCAAACTCATATCAAAGCATTTAGGGACGGGGAAACAAGTGTAAAATATGTGTTGTTGTTGTTATTTTTGTAAGTAATAATACGATTAAATAAATAATTAATTTAAACACTAAAGGCATCATTTGTTTTATAATGTGATGAATGTATATAATTCAATTAAATCTAATTAATATAGCCCAAATTACAAATTTGTCTCAGTGGTTCAGGAAAAACTCACGGGGAGCAAATAGATAAGAAACCTTCGGGAGAACAAAAGATGAGGGTCCCTCTATCAGGATGGACATACGTACAATATATGTCATGTACAAAATAAAAAAACACAACAGAGTTACAACACATTTAGTATATGACAGAACATATTCATATAACGAGAGCATGATGCACTATGCATTCATAAGGTAATATAGAATCCCCAAAAGGGGAAAAAAACATATTTGGTAAGTACTATTGATGAAACTCGACTGATATTAACTTTGATCAACTTTCAGAATCATATGATGATATTGTTATACTACATTATTTCTGCACACACATATTTGTATATTCACCATATTGTAATCTACTGTACTATGCAGTATCATTGCTTGTAATGAATTTCCTTATCACTAATTTGTACTTTTATTATAAACAGTTATTAGTCTCAGTCTTATCTTGTGCTGCTCTTACATGCCACTTTCCACCCAGGGGATCCATCAAGGTTTATCTTAGTTTATGTGTTATCTAGATTAATACATCAGGGGGAAAACAACTCTACAACAACAGACAAAAGAAGAGGGGAGTTTGGTTTCATGTAGCCCTTAATTATTTAAGTGGAACGTAGTGCGTCCCTTTTAACATCAGTATTAATGTCGTAAGAAGTATTAAGTGTCACCAAGCCCGTAATTATCTGAAGTTTGTCAACGTTGTTTAGTTTATTAAACATCATAATCAATTGGTCATGTGGCGCATTTAGATGTAACGTGTCACGTGTTCGAAACGACAAGGGGTCGTTGTAGTGGAGATGAGCATCCCTAGTTTGGGGAAGTTTGGATTGGATCTAAATTTCTCCTTCTGTACACGTGACATCTACACCTGTCCATCCTGGAGAGGGATCCTCCTCTGTTGCTCTCCTGAAGATTTCTCCACTTTTCCCCCCTGAATGGTTATTTGGGAGTTTTTCCTGATCCGATGTGAGGTTTTGGGACAGGGATGTCTATGTGTACAGATTGTAAAGCACTCCGAGACACGTTTATAATTTGTGAAATTGGGCTTTACAAATAAATTGAATTTAATTGAATTGCCGTCTCACTCCTGATCGGGACCCTGAATAAAAAAAAGGAAAACCCGTTTTTCCGGTATGACCTTAATGCAGCACGACAACGCCTTCTGCCCCGTGAAGAAGAAGAAACGTATGGTCGAAGCCCATTGGTCAGACCAACTGCCAATCAAAGGCCTGCTCGCTCTCTTCCAGTAATCCCAACCTCCTCCTCCTCTGGATTCCCTGGGAATGGTTTTACTCATAGGTGTTACTACACAGCGGGCACCAGCGCGGGGGCAGGCTTCTTAACAACGTGAATATTGGATATATTCATCCGGCATATTCAACAGCACCGAGAGGCATTCCTCGCTGCTCCAGAGGTAATGTTGGTGTTATAATGTCGGTGTGTTTTGTGAACTTTTAACAGTCCGTAGATGGCCGCTGACAGGACCCCGGAGCTAACGTTAGCCGTGTTTTTTCCAAACACCAGTGGCTTGTCCTGCGTGTTGGTGGGGTGCTGGCTGGCATGGGAATGTCATTATTCATTTTATTACATTTAACCCAGTCCGTCCAATTTGAGTACGCTGTCTCCCGTGTAAAGAAACACGCTGTTGGGATGAGGGCTAACCGAGTGACCGCCGTGTGTCGGCTGGTTAAGAGACGTTAACGGGATCGATACCGTCACGCTGCTCCGCGGCTAATGCTAGTGATGCAAACCGCTTTGTGATGATGCAGTTCGGGATACCTGCTGTATAGCTGCTTTATTATTTATTTGTGGGGAAGCAGTGTCAGGAAAATAAGAAATAAAAAATAGCTATTGAATATAACCAGCTTATACGTGTTGAGCGAGCAGGCACGTCTGTTCTTCTTCTCGTGTAACGCTAGTTGGGACCCACAAGTTGTGATATGACAATGTGATTATTTAGTTTCTTTGTCGTAATGGTTGTTTTGTTCAGATCAACTGATCCTCAATTATAATTGTTTAATAGTTTGAATGCTACAGAATTAATCATAGGCTGTTTGCTCTCCTCTCTCTCTCTCTCTCTCTCTCTCTCTCTCTCTTTCTCTCTCTCTATCTCAAAAAGATGAAGCATAGTTGTAAACATAAAGTGTGTTCTGACACAGAAAACTGGGTGAAGAAATTCAAAAAAATAAACAAAGATTACATAATTCAACATACCGTACATACCTCACTCAATAGTTGGCTACTTTTACAGGTAACAGTGCTTACTAATGTGTTATAAAGTGTTTTAATCAACGACCTTTTTAGAACTTTTTATTTTGAAAAATGGAAACACGGAAAGGTAATAATCAGGAGGAGACAGTTACGATGTCCTTGCAGTCACTGCTAAACAGGTTCTTCAGCAATCATAATAACAGTGGTTTGTGTTGTATCCTGTGGCCATGTTGTTGTTCTTATTAAATAAATCAAATTCACTCCAATACAAACTGTAAAAACAGGGAGTATGTTTCCATGCTAAATAAGCTTGTCGTAGTATTACTCAATGTATGGAACCCTGAACATTAGTCATAACCAACTATAATCAGAAGGCGCCTACTTGTACCTGGCAGGACAATAGCCGCCCGTGTGTGTGTGTGTGTGTGTGTGTGTGTGTGTGTGTGTGTTTTCTTTGTAACCAGTCACTTGGTTGCGTCTTTGCTAAAAATGATCTGACTGGTTTGTTGATTTCTCTCCGTTTTGGACCGGCCTGCTTTTTATTTAACTTATGTAAAGACAGTCATTTAGAAGCAAAGACAATTTAATTTCTCCATTGACTTTAAATTATTTTATTTAGTTTTTCTCACTTCCTGTTGCTTTCCAGATTGACATTCATAAAGGTCTAGAGGGAAAGGCAAGAAAGGAAGGAAGGAAACGATGTCTGGTTGAGATTCAAAAACTAAACACACACACACACACACACACACACACACACAGAGAACTGAATGTCCCCTCTCCTCTGAGGTCAGAGCACACACTTGGCTGTAAACTCTCTCCGCTTTTCACTTAATCTCGCTCGCATCCGGTCTTCTCTCTCGTTCCATTCGAGGGTCAAACATAATTAGCGGCCACTTTAGCTCGCGTTTCAAAATGTCACCACGGTTCCGCAGTACACTGGAGGCTCTGTGCGCCGATGTCTTTGGTCGTGGCGGCCATCGTATGGACAGCGGCGCTCGGTCTAGGCCGAGAACCGTACACACACAGGTTTTTTTTCCCCCCGAGTTTGGCCTCAGTTCACACAGTTTTGGGAAAGAAAAAAGTTTATAAACAGAGATTTAATTCTTAGTTTAAAACAAATGTGGCTGTGATAGTCAGGTGCTGAAAGGTTGGTGGCTGTGATTGTTGCGTAATGGTACAATTCTACCACTGCCCCGGGGCAAAGTGCATAAAAGAAGCTGATGTAGTTTGGAGTAAACTTTGCTGCTCCACCCAATTATTTATTTTTTTAAAAATTTTGTCCTGGTGTTGTCTCCAGTGGGGATAACACTTCACTTCATACTTAACTTCAGAATGTCTTTTAGGCTGAAGCTGGTGTTTGATCAAGTTATAGGTTGACTAAATGTTAATAGGCGACTTTTATTTTCTCAGAAATACCAATTGATTACTTGAAGAAGAGAGCACACACAATATTTGAGCATGCAGGTAACCGTGAATACAAAAAAACTCTGTTTTGCACATCCTGACTCCAGATTGTTCAATATTTGACGACCAGTTTAGTTCCTGTGGAGACAGACGAGGCCTTTCGGCACTGAGCAAATTCGGGTTCCGAGAAATGATTGCGTCACAGGGCGGTCAGTCGTGCGCAGTATATTTGGTGTGCACACTTGGACATTTTCCACGGCTTAACTTCCGGAGACCGACCGGCGCAGCTGAACGGTCAAACGGAGCCGTGGCAAAGTGCAGTGTTGAGCGAGGCGCCGTTTGTTCGCTTAGCTTTTGTTACGTCCTAAAATAGAACGACTGCAGGCACACGGATTAGGCCCGGCCTTGGTTTTTAAGTAACAGCACCCTCCTTGTGGGTTCTTCTATCGTGTAGTCTATGGTCACATTTATCACCGCTACAAGGACGAGGATCGGAGCCCGGCAGAGAAATATTGATTGGCGTGTTGTTGTTGTGCATTTGAAGCTATCAGTTTCGTGGTGAGATTTCCCAGAATCTGTGGCCATTTCTCCCCCCCGACTTCCCATCAGTGCACTGTGCTCAAATGTTATTAGTATCAATTGGAGATTGTAAAAATGTTTCTCTGTGGTGCTGAAGTTGGGGAGAATCGTTAAAATCGAGGACTGCTGTTTTTAGGAACTCAGAAGACCTGCGACGGGCTCAGAAAGCTCCTTTTGGTTCAGACACACCTGTGAAACAATGACTCCACACAGCTGTATTTATGTGGAGCCGTGCCTCTGAATTTCAGCAGGAGGTGATGAAGCCAGCAACACAGCAGAAGAAGAAGAAGAAGAAGAAGAAGAAAAGCCAGTCAAATGTCCGTGTTACTCACTAAGAGTAGGGCTTGTGTTGTGTGTTCTTGGGCTGCGGTTTAGCCAAGTTGCTCGATAGAGGCTCTGCAGTGTTTATATAATATTCATGTCAGCAGCCGGCTGCCGGCTGTTGCAACGCAATTTACAAAAAAGAAAGAAAGGGAAACTAAATGATTGGGCATTCAAACCAGGCGACTGGAAGGACGTGGCCTTCTCTCCTTCATGCATGTAGGTTTAATTTGCTCATTTCACACCATATGTGAAACCACTCTAGGAGCCGCGACTCCTCCCTCGCTCCCGCCGCCGCAAAATGGTCTAACAGGAAGGGAACGGTCCATAGCGCACCGAATAAATGATTCACGACGTGTTCCTTTTCAACTTCGTAAACAGGCTGTGTTGTGTCATCTCGCTGTTTTTACTCAATTTGCTCTTGTTTTTTTTAGTTTTTAGTTTATAAAAACAAAATATATAATTTATATGTGTACTTGTGTTTTCAAAAAGCTTTTTTTTATCTGCCCTACACACCTGTCAGTAGGTCCAGTATCCTCTTGCAGTTATCCTCGCATTTTATCTCTGTATCTGCGTCGGCCCCCAGGGTCACGATAACGATGACACAAAAACAACTGGTGGTTTGAAAGAAACATTGAGCTGTTCACTGAGATAAGCAGGCTTGAAAAACAAGAACAACAACAACAACAACAACAACAACAACCATTTGTCTGTCCTCCTTTCCAATAATTGAAGCTTTAAACCAGTGTTTTTGTTCCTCGACGTCCGCCAGGAGCATTTGGCACCTGCAGCTGCTTGTTTAGTCTTTTTTCTTCTTTAAAAAAAATAAAACGTATCCACTGGCTTGTTTGTTTTGCCAAAAACACTTTTAGTTTGGGATGGTGAGATTCTTTTGTTCAGTTATCTCCAAAAAAAGAAACAGGATTTGCTCGTGTGTGTGTGTGTGTGTGTGTGTGTGTGTGTGTGTGTGTGCTTACGTATTCTGCGCTGAGGTCATGATGTGGAAGTCGTGGGCTTGGCGGGCGCTTGAGAGCTCTGCGTCGGCCTGTCCCAGCCTGTCTCGAAGGGAAACCAGATAAACTGTACTGCAGCGTCTTAGTCACAGTTAATCACACGATGGCCGAGAATCAGAAGGTGCTGAACATATTTACCTGCGGGCTCGTCAGGGCCGGGTTACTTTTATTGCAACAACATCTCATGTTGTGCTCCACTCCGGCGTCTTGTCTTTGTATTTGTAGAGAGGACAGCGGTCACATCAACTGCAGGCTAGACATTAACTGACCGTAGCATTCCCCATTTAACCTATTTATTTATTTTTCAGAAGGCAATCTGAAACACTTTGTCTTTTTCTCTCGTCCCTGTTTTTAATGGTGGTTTTGTTGGTCCCGTTCTTTTTGATCATGTTTTTTAATAAGGGCTGAAAGAAATGGTTATTATCATTAAAGATGAATCTGTTGATCATTAAAGATGAACTCGTTGGTCTGTAAAAATGTCAGAAACTACAAATACGAGTAGACGCTCCAGTTGTTACTCGAGCGCCATCAAAAGCAAGACAATGTGGAAGTGCCTCACACTCTCGTTCTTTTAAACGGCCAGCAGGGTGGTTGCAAAAATAAGTCGATTGTAAAGAAACCTATTTGAAAATCACACTCGTTCTCTCTGGAGTTATTCCCTCAGTAAACATTGTCAACACAAGCTTATGGTCTCAATCTCTAGGTTAAGGCTTTCTTCAATATTGTCATGGTGGGATTAGGGTGGAAATGCACGACTCGGGAGACGGTAATGCAAATAAAGATCCTTTACTGAGAGCGTCGTCAGGAACGGAACAGACCGAATAATGAAACCCTGGAAAAACACCAGACAATCTGGCAGAGGACAAGAGAGGGGACCTAAGTAGACAGGGACTAACGAGGGAATGGGCAACAGGTGAGACGGGCGTGAGGACCAGGTGAAGGTAATGAGGGACTAACGAGGGGAGGGGCAACAGGTGAGACGGGCATGAGGACCAGGTGAAGGTAATGAGGGACTAACGGGGATGGGCAACAGGTTAATGAGGGACTAACGAGGTGGTCAGAGGCAGCTGAAGGGAGTTGGACTGACGAGATGGGAAGCAGGATCTGGAATGACGTGACAGGATGAAAACAACTAATTATATATATTTCTTTTTCTTTTGGGAGGGGGGGGGGGTTGTTGGTTTTGGTGGTTTTGGTGGCCTCAACCGACGGAATAGTACTCCAGAGGGTGGCGGTAATGCACCAATTATATGGATGCCAACCGCCGTTAAAAGACGAGAAGAAAAAGAAAACAACTAATACAAAAAGGAAGGTGTGGAGCTAAAATGTTACAAATATAGCCTGATGTTCATTTAGAAAATGACGGTCCAAACAAAGTCAAATAGACCATAAGGCGGGGTATGATTAGGGGCGTGGCTCCCCGTGTGATTGGCGTTGTTCGGTAGTTGTCCGTGTTTCCGTCTTCCAACTTGAACCCTTTTCCCAGTGGGTTTTCAGATCCTAAAGAGTCAATTACAACCCAAAAAGTGTCTCATTCAGTATTTGATCGTTCTTTTCTCCAAACCAAACCCAAAGGGGGACCTGAGCGTCGGCAGACTTCAGTACATGAGTTTAATTTAAACTCCTCTCCCTCCCTTCACTGTCTTTTCCCACAGGTCTTGCCTCTTCAAATGCCTGGCGTGGCGTTGCTGTAGTGGAGGGCGCCACCACCACCACCACCACCACCTCAGCATCCACACACACTAACTCGGCCGATATGCCTCGTCGCTGGAGCCCGATCTGGCTCACCTGGGTCCTCGCGGGCCTCGCGGCTGCACACGCCGCAGGTGGTAAGGGCCGAACGACGTGAACGCTGAACGTGTTGAATACTGATGGAAAGATTTTTAATCACTTATTAATGTCCCGATCTTCTTCTTCTTTCCCCCCCGTCTAGTCCTTCCTGTTCCCCAGGAGGTGAGCCTGTCAGCTGACCTGTCCACGCAGCAGCTGTCCATCTCCTGGCTGGGGGGAGCAGCGGGAGCCTTCGACCTCATAGTTCTGAGAACTGAACTCAATGAAACCGTCTTCTACGTAAGAGCGGTTCTCTTCCACTTCATCCTTCGTTCTCGCGCTCTTCTCATTGCACAGCTGTTCATTCTCGTGCTAAAGCTGATTCAATCCGACCTGTTGGTATTTGTACGAATCTGATAATGACAACAATGTAAAATAAAGGTAGCTCATTAAAATAAAATAATCCTTATATTTTATTTTAATGAGCTACCTTTATTCAGGGTTCGTACGGTCATGGAAAAACTGGAAAAGCCATGGAATTTTAAAATGGTCATTTCCAGGCCTGGAAAAGTCATGGAAAAAACTTAAATCATAAAAGTTTGGGAAGAGTCATGGAAATGTGTTATAATCACATGTTAATTTACGCCGAGTTTTAAATAATTTATATGTTTTTTAAAGAAAAAGGCTAAAAATATAAGCTGGCGTACGCTCTCAATACGCACAATGTTCGATATTGTTCATGTTTTTACCGAGATTTCAATTTGGTTATGGAAATTTGGTTTATAGTCATGGAAAAGTTTTTTTTCTTCAAAAACCTGTGTTTGGCGTTCCTCGACTTTGTCCTCACTGGCTGACTGACTTGTAGTCGGTAACAGACATCTCCATTATTCACGGTCGGGCTCTAATGGAAACTTTCAAAGTCATATTTATTTTCCTCCCGGTGTATCATCTGCAGGAGACGGTTTCCGTGACGGTGAACCAGGAGAGCGGACGGCACCAGTGGAACTGGACCTCAGTGGAACCTCTGGAGTGCACGTCGCTGTCCGTCAGAATCCGCTCAAGAGACGGACAGGCGACAAGCGACTGGAGCAACACTCGGATACTTCAAGGTCAGTGGGGACACATGGATACTACGTTGCCTGACAATTTAGGACATTCATTCATTCAAATGATTTCTCTTCTGAAATCTCTTCCACAAGCCAAACAAATGACTTTCTTTTGTCCCTAAATATAGATCTCTATTCACGTCCCTCCCTTTTTGTCTCTCTTCATCCTCCTCCCTCTATTTCAGGAAACGATCTCCCCACCAATGAGAAATCCCAGATGTACCCCCAGGACAGAATCCGACCCGTGGGCGCCAACACCACCTTCTGTTGCATCGTGGGGGAGGGGAAGCTGTTCGGCAGCATCAAATACAGCAACGTCGCCATGAACGAGACGCGGCTGAGCCGGCGCAGTTACGCCGTAACGGACGTGAACCAGGGGCTGTCCGGCACGACGGGAACCAACGTCATCTGTTACGGCGACTCCAAGATGTTGCTGACCGGAACGGTGGTGTTTGTCGGATGTAAGATGACTTCCTGCTCGGATTAACACCTGGTGTGTGTGTGAATGGGTGTTGGAGTGCCCCTGTTACCTGTTTAACGTGGGCCACTACTGGCTGCTCATTGTCGAAGGTTTAGACGCGTTTTTAGTAAGACCAAGAGTCCCCATAATTTCTCCTGTGGTTTTATTTACAATCATTACGTTCCTACAGACCTGGCTCACATTCCGACGGTCCAAAACTGTTATGTCTCGTCAATCGGCAACACCCGGCCTCCCACTTTACCTCATTAAGTAGGGACAGACGACACCTTAAAGCAAACTTGCCCCACCTAGTGGTGGGAGGTCCAAAGTAACAAAAACATAAGAAAATGGCTCCTACAGTTGTCATGTGGAAGACGGGCGAGTGTGCCAAAAGTGACGGAGAGAGGGAGTCGGCACAAAGTAAAATAGTAAATAGGATGCTGAGACATGTTGTAAAGATCTCGGTGGTTATTTCTGTCTGTGGGAAATCTGTTTACATTTATTTAACCAGGGAAAGCCTCATTGAGGTGAAAGTGTCCTGGCCAAGGCAGCAGCAGCACATTAGACAACGTTTCAGACATACAACATAAAACAGTGACGGACAAGAAAAAAGAAAAATATTTGTTTAGTGTCAAGTCGTCAAACCCCAGTTCACACATCTACAACCAGATGAAACTTCCTCCAACTCTTTCAATCTATTTTTTTAAACACCAGTTCCCGGAGACCCAAATCCATCTGCTGCAAATTCCAAGATGTGCCATGCCTTTGAGTTTCTACACGTTGTCCCCGTTCCCCAGACCCTCCGCTGCCCAGGGACCTGGTGTGCGAGACTCGAGACTTCACCTCGGCCGTGTGCCAGTGGACCGAAGGACGAGACACAAACCTGTACCGCAGACGGGGAACGCGCTACACGCTGAACAACAGGTACCACACTCACGCGTATACGCGATTATAGATCTAGAAACACATATGCTCCTGCAGAGGAAGCAGGGTGCAGGGGCGAACATCCACGGAGAAGGACACAAGCCTGAGGTGGAGATCTGTCAGAACGGCAAAAAATGATTTAAATACGGGAGTAGCTTTTTAATGGCCACGCTAAACGCCGTCACAAAGTCCCGTGGTCGGCCTGCTTTGCTACAACCAGCCAGACCGACGTTCAATTACGTGTGCGTCACGTAAAAACAGACACACAAGCGATACGGGTAACGTGTGAAAACATCGTACGATTTCATCACTGTTGTGACTCATTGAGAAGAATTTCAACGTCAATGAGGAACATTGGATTGAGCTAGATTGTTGTTTTTACAATCAAACACTTGAAATGAGGAAGGCAAATGACACGGTAGTAAACCATACTTTGTTGTTTCATTTTTACCTCTTTACTTAAGATTTAATTAAACATAATGTTTTCACTGTCTCTGTACCCGGATCCAAAATACTGTGCAACAGGAAAAAGTAGAAACGGTAGTCCTAAAGTCCTAACGGTCCAGGACAGACGAAGATGAAATTACATTATTCTTTTTGTTGTTGGCCGGACACAGCAGCACACGGACAAGCCAGGATGTGGCATAATGTCACTTTGCTTCGGAGAAATTAGCCCTGCATTATTTATGATTGCTTTTCTCTCAAAAACACTTGCTTTCTGCCCAGAAAAACACAAATCAGCGAAGAGAGAGATGACGGGGATGATGAGAACGATAATGCACTCAGTCTAAGTGACCACCGGCATCTCGCATTGATCGGCCGCAGCGTTTACAGGAACCCCGTTGCATTATGAATGTGTTTGCACCTGTGAGGTTAGACCGAGGACGTGAAGTGGGTCCATTTTATTTCCCATTAAATGAAGTTGTTTTGATTCTCGCATCCTCAGCGAATCTGCTCTTTATTTTATCGTCACCTGTTCTTTAAATCTGTTCTGCTGCCCCCGCGCCCCGACCCTGGATTAAGCGGATGAGAATAAATGGATGGAAAAAGAATGAAAAAATAAAAACGTTTTACCCTTTTTGCAGGAACTGTACAGTGAGCAACACGAAGGAGAAGCAGAGAGAGTGCAGCGCGGCCCAGTGGGAGGGCAACTGGACGCTGGAGGCCGTGAATCCTCTCGGACGCCACGTGCTCACGGACTCCGCCGAGCTCAGCCACAGAGGTACTGATCAAAATCAACCGAGGAATTTATAGCGTGTTATTTTGTTTTTTAAATTCAGATTATAGGTACACGGGGACATAACAGGGACATAAGTACACACAGTCGGTACACTGACTGGTCGTGTCCCCCTTTGTCCTCAGTGTTCCCAGTAGCGCCAGAGAACCTGAGCTCGGCGGTCCGTGCCTGGAACGCCACTCTGCGTTGGCGGTGGAAGTACAGCAGCTATTCCTCTGTGGCTCTTGTCTGCCAGGTCGAGCTCACCTCGCAAGGGTACAAAACAAAGGTAGGTGTGTGTGTGTGTGTGTGTGTGTGTGTGTGACACATCACTCCCATCGTCGGAACGGCAAGGTTCAAGGTTTTTAATTTGCCATCTGTGCCCAGACCAGCAGTCCAGACACATCGGAATTGTTTTGGCAGGGCTCTCCGAGTCAGCAGAGATACAAAACAAACACACTATAATAATAATATTATTGTTATTATTATAATAATAATAATAATAGAAATGTGAAAAATATATTTTAAAAAGCACTGTACGAAAAACAGTGTGGTAAAGTGTATGCATTTACAGTATTAACAGTATTAAGTACAGATTTTAACAGGATATCAAAAATAAACATAAGAAAGAGTGCAGAGGTAATAAATAGCTAAGAAGGCTAGTGCTGTGCCTAGCTAGTAAAGGCAGAGGACGCCCCGATGTCCCGGGCGGTAACACGGATGTCCTCCTCGTGTGTGTCCAGCGTACCTTCTCCGGTCTGGGCCTGCGGTCGGTGTTCCTGTCGGACCTGAACCCCGATGAGGATTACCGGGTTCAGGTCCGCTGCGGCGCCCAGCAGAATTTCTGGCGGTGGGGGAGCTGGAGCGAGCCGTTCTCCTTCAGAACCAACACTTCTGGTAAAGGGTTTATTGGTGGTAACTCTTTTCATTTCAGGTCTGATTTTCAGTCTTTGACTAATGGTTTAGTCTTTAAACGTTTTGTAGTTGTTGAAAAGGGTGCCCAGTGATGTCTTCAGATTGCTTGTTTTTGTCCGAAAAACCCAAACCGATGGAAAGCAAGTTCTCACATTTTACAAGATGGAACTAATTCATGAATGGAGCAAAAAACTTCAGTGATGAATTGAACATCAATCAAAGATCGACTTCTTGTTTCTGCTCCACCATAAACGGGCGTCAGTGACGGCAGGTTCATGTGTTTGACTCGTAGCTATTAATAGTGTTGCTCCATGCTGATGTGATCTTGCTAAATAAGAAATAGTGATAGTAAATAGTAAAGTATAAATGTAGTTTTTGGAGTTTGCCGGTCACAAAAGAAGCTGGACAAGACATTTTAATACGGTTAAACCAACGTCAAAGTGCTGTTTCCAAGATCAATAATAAGCTCTCAAGTTCTAAATGTTTAGTTTTTTTAGTGTTCATCCTCTTATTGTAATTTATTTAATTACAAAGCAGCAGCAGCAGTGCCATTGTTGATTTTAATGTTGCTTTCTTCTCCTCTCAGTTCCAGATTCTCTCGACATCTGGATGTGGATGAACAAAGACGACACCGGGCGGGTCCTTTGGAAGGTATTTGTTCCTTCTTTTTTTTGTTTTTGAATGAAATCGTTTTAGCTTTTTGATTTTAGATTTTACAATTGACAATTTGTTGTTTTAGTCTTACTGCCAGGAGCACATAGTTACAGCATGTTCACATCGACCACAATCACACTACACAAGCTCCTCCCACAGTCCCTCTGTTCTGATCTTTCTCCTTTAACTCTGGCTTTCTTTCTTCTTTCTCTTTTTTACTCTCGATCTCTTTTCCTGACTTCCTTCCAGCCTCTGACACGACGACAGAGCCACGGTCAGATCACGGGTTATGAAGTTACCGAGGACAATCGACCGTCCAAACTTTATCCGGCCGACACGTTTTCTGTACCAATCGACCTCACAAAGATCGCAGCCGGCGGCGGCGACAGCACCAAGGTCACGGCTACTGTCATCGTGAAGAACGACGCGGGGGAGTCTCAACCTGCGAGTGTACACATACCACTACACCGGACAGGTCTGTGCACATGGAGTGTCTTTAAGTGTGTGTGTGTGTGTGTGTGTGTGTGTGTGTGTGTTGTTTCTTAGCACTGAAAGTAACCTTCTCTTTGGTTCCACGCCCAAAAGACACTTTTCACTTGAGAGCAGCAGTCACTGCACGATATGTAAAGAGCACGGAGTCTCGGGGTTTCTACAATGCCGTATCCGCGTTGTAACGGATCCCCTTATATCATTTGGCGTGAGACTTTACTGCTGGTGAACTTTGTTTATTTCCTTGCTTTGGTAGTACGAACATGAACTGGAACCAATTTGTCACCACCGTAAGAGAGTTAGCCTCATACGGGACCATTAAAACAACTAAAACCTTGAATCCAATGCGCATCTGTCGGTCACTTAGCCGTACCGTCAAGTTTTTTAAATTAACATGAAATAAAGGTGCGCTTCCTTTTAACATTTCAAAATAAAAGTCAAATTTAGCTGAAAGCGGAAGTAGATTAAAACATATATTGTATTGCTCATTAAAACAATACAATATAAAAAGGCATATATCGAAACCAATAGAGCGGATACAAAATAAGGCAATGAAAACAAAACACAATAAACCTTTTTAAGGGGTTATTTACCGCGTGTTGCTCCTTTCCAGATGTGGAACCCCATTCCGTGTCCAGGGTGGTTCACACGGGCCGAGGGTTCCCTCTGTTCTGGCAGCGCGACGACAACGCCACGTGTGCTTACGTGGTGGACTGGTACGAGTCCTCCTGCAGGTGGAACTGCACCGTGGGCTGGATCAAGGTGGCCGCCGGCAGCACCAACGTCTCCGTGGAGTCAGGTACGCCGGCATCCATATATCGGATTTTAGGATTGGATTTTAGTATTTAGTAATTTTGTATTTTGTGTTAGTATTTTAGTAGTAGTATTTTGTGTTAGTATTTTAGTAGTAGTATTTTGTATTTTTAGTATTTGGTTTTTGTGTTTTAATTTTATATTTTATTCTTATTAAGGCTCTAATGTACATTCACTGCTGTGATCCTGAAATGTCCCCACTGTGGGACTAATAAATGAATATCTTATCTTATCTTATCTCATCGATGCCTCCTCCAACGGATTCTGTGAAAATAATGTTCTCAGCGTGTTTCAGACGTGCGTTACATTTTGAATACAGCGGGAACGGGATACACGCCCAGAAAGAAGCCACAGATAGCGTGTTGAATAAAACAAACTCATTTATTTCCCTTCAGCCGACTTCCTGCCGGGTGTGAGGTACGACATTTCCCTGTACAGCAGCAGCTCGGAGGCCCCACAGCTGCTGCAGCGCTGGCAGGGATACATGCAGGAGCTGGGTACGTACAGCACGTTGTAGCAGAAGCACGGGCTTCAGGAATCACACTCTGGTGTCGACCCACACCGCTCCGCCGCTCTCCTCACTGGTTACCGGTGGCGGCCCGCATCCGCTCCAAAACATTGGTCCTGGCGTACCGTGCTCTGAACGGATCGCCCCGGATAGATAGATAGATAGATAGATAGATAGATAGATAGATAGATAGATACTTTATTAATCCCGAGGGAAATTTAGTTCAACCAGTAGCTTATACACTTAACTTAACTCACAAACATGCATACACAACTTGCAGTAGAATCACAGTATAACAACAATACACATAGGGGGAACATGTACACAGGGAGTAGGGTGTATATTAGTGTGTATTGGTTGAGTCAGTAAGATATCCACGAGGATAGTGCAAAATGCTATAAATAAACCAGTCTGTGCAATGGGCTAGTATAGCCAAAAAGAGTAAAAAACAGTAAATGAGTAAAAAAGAGTAAAAAAAAGATGGCCAATGGGATGGAAAAATAAGAATAAAAATGAAATAAAAATCACACTATACACCCTGGCACGTTCGCTCCATTATATTCTTGTTGTTCTTAGTTTGTACTCTAGGTTGATGCACTCATTGAAAGTCGCTTTGGATAAGAGCGTCTGCTAAATGACATGTAATGTGATGTAATGTAATGACAGCTGACTCTCTGCCGTGCCTCTCTCTCCCCCCACAGTCCCCTCTGGTTCTGTCACCCTGTCCACCACCCAGCAGGACTCCAACATCCTCCTGACCTGGGGAGAGATCCCGCTGGTCCACAGAAGGGGCTTCATCCTGGGCTACAACGTGTACGTCAGTCGGGGCTCCCAGCTCACGCTTCTAGGTAAACGAACACGAAATGCACACGTGAGTCATCAAATTCACATCCTGTTTGAGCTTGTACAAGCTCATTTGTTTGTTTCTCCTTTTGTTTCCCCCTCCCTCGCCTCTCCGTGCCGTTCCTTTGAACAGCCAATCTGTCGGACCCAGGAAGCAGGAGCCACACGGTGGACGGTCTCTCTGAAGGCTCCTATAAGTTCACTGTCAAGGCCTTCACTTCAGCAGGCGAGGACACGGGCGCCACTGCCTCCATAACGCTGGAGCCGTACAGTACGTGCACGTGTAGTCACGCCTGTCTCATCTTTTGTTCATCCTACAATCATTACTTTTTTTTCCCAGCCTGCAAACTCTGCAGGTATTAAAAGATGTTCTATTGCTTCAATTGTAATGAATAATAATCCCACCGTTTTATCCTGACAGCTGATTGGCTGATACTGGAAATCTTGACTTCCTTGGGAATCACGGCCATATTCCTGGTCATCGTCACCTTCGTTTGCTACAAGAAAAGGAAATGGTGAGGGTGCTTTGCTCTCGTCTTAAACATCGGTCTCTCTTCAAGACGAGCTGTCGGGCTGCATTTTATTTACATTTTTTGTTGAAGCTTTTCATTGCCGTGGCGTCATGTTTTGGGGTTGTCAGGTTGAACGCCTCTGGTACCCTGCCCAACAAGGCGGTAGTTGTTGATGAGAATATTTTATTATTTAATTTTTTTATATAACTTTTTATTTTGCATTTTCCACAAACAGATTATTACTTGACATCGAATAAAAAAATTACAAAAATAAATAATGAAAAATGAAAAAAAAAAAATAAACATAAATAAATATATATATATATATATATATATATATATACATACTGTATATACACATACATACACATATATACATACATACATACATACATACACCCATACCCATACATACATACATACATACATACATACATACACACGTACATTGATGAGAATATTTTAAAGTGGCATTTGTCTTCGTCCCCAGGGTGAAGAAGGCCTTCTATCCAGACATACCCGAGCCCAAGCTGCCTGGCGATTGGTCCAGGTCACAGGTACCGTACGGGTCTAACTCAACATGACGTGTTTCATTCTGTTTAAAGAACTTGCCACTGAGTGTCTGTGAGCAGCTCGGCCGTGTCTCGGTGAACCGTTCTCACCGGAGAAACGTCCCGTGTGTCTTCCAGCGGCCGCTGGACGTGAAGCCCTCCCCCCACAGCTTGGTCCACATGGTGGAGAGGCCCGAGTGGGATTCGAGCAAAGAGGCGCTCGTCGTCATCCCCGAAGAGGACGAGCAGGACCTCGGAGACGAGCCGGCGGACACCGACGAGCCGGCGTCGCTGCGCTACTACAACCACGTGGCGGACGAGCGGCCCATTCGGCCGCGTTTCCCAGACTCCTCGGCCTCCTCCGCGTCCTCTTTGGATTCGGCGCGCACGGATGTGACCTACACGGGCATCCAGACCTCGGGGTCTTCCTTGGTCTTCCAGCTGGATCCCGAGGGCCACCAACCCCACGCTGATGTAGTGGTGGGGGGTGGAGGAGGAGGAGAAGGTGGTTACCGGCCCCAGATGCAATCTAGAGCTCCGAGTGACGACACGGGACTAGCGTCACCTGAGCCGTTCATGGAGCCGCAGGCGGCCAGTGCCGGGGGCTACAAGCCCCAGAGCTCCTGGCATTTGGACTCCCCCGTGGAGGCTGAGGAGGGCGCCGGCCAGGCCCCCTCCCTCGGGTCCCCCACCTCAGTGGCTTCCACTCAGTTCCTCCTCCCCGACGGAGATGAGAACGCAGACGAGAGGCGACAGCCGGCGTCGGCGGCGGCGACGTGGTTCAGCAACCTGCTGTCATCCACTAAACCATGATGTCATCGCTCGCTCACTACTAGCAGTCACAACGCCTCCTCCCCTCCCCCCTCCCCTCCCCACTATGTAGCACTACATTCTTACAGTTGCACTTTGAAAGCAGCTTAATAATATTCACGGTGCTTATTCCCAACATACAGAAATTTATTTGATTTTTTTTTTCCCCGTCACGTGAATATCATAAATCAAAACCAGTATATTTATACATCAAAACATTTATATTCTAGACGACACATCTCTGACTTCATACCTCTTTTCAACCCGAATGTATCCCCCCCCCCCCCCCCCTCCTGGCGACGCGGCGGCGGTCGCGTCCCCTGACTCCCTGCGATGCTCTCTTAGCAACGGCTCATCCTGAGTGTCAGCTGACTGCACCCCCGGTTTTTATCTCGTACATCAGATGCTTTTTCTTTTTTTTTTCTTCACAACGCTGCAGGAAAAATCTGAAAGCAGGACGTTTTCAAACAGGATGACGGAACTGTAAAAGCAAAGGACGTTTCTTTTCTTTTTAAAGAACTCTACAAACAAACAGTCTGGCTGGAAGGCGGCCGGCCGTTCACCAGATAACCGCCGTTCACAGTCGGCGTGTCTTCTACAGCCCCGCCACCGGGGGTCATCCTCGCCTGAGTCATGACGGCTGATGATGAGCTGCAGAGGTTAAAGGTCACTCGGTGGCCCTCCCCCGGATCGACGCCGCGGTAGCTCCCATCATTACACACGTGATCTATTGTTCACGAAACACGTCAATTGAAAGATATATTTGTGAATAAGAGCAGTGGTTATTTGACACGGCTGTCTGGAATTGTGTGGATATATATACACTGATTATAAGCTAGAACGTGAATACAAACTGATGTAATTACATTAGCAAACACACTATTATGTTACTTTTGGGTGTTTTTTTGTCGTTGTTTCTTCTTCCTTTTACCAGTAGTTTTGTGCAGTATTTTTTAAATGTCTTTACTCGTGTAGGATTACATTTCAGTCAGGCCAGTGTCCTCTTTTCAATGTTGCTATGTGCCGTGCGTTATCCTGAAGTTGCTATTGAACAAAGTGAGACTTGACTTGTCTGAGTAACCCCAGTGTTAGATGGCCTTGATAAACGTAACGCTTCCGGACATTTACACCGCGCCACCTTTTCACACATGGCCTTGCTCCTAAATGTTTATGTGTCATGGAAAAAATGAATATATCACAATAACGCAGATCAGAAATGTATTTTATTGTACTGGCACTGAGCGTACAAACGATGCCCGTTTTAATTGATTTTAGCGAGCGCTGACATTTCCAAACGTTACATTGCATCATGTCTGTGTGCTTGTGAACAAATATTTTTCTTTGCTCTCTTTATCTTCCAGCCCAGAGAGCTGGCAGATGCTTTGGATGTCAATTGTCTGTGCTTGAATGTTTGGTTTTACAATACATTTAATGTGTTTGTTTTTTTCCCATTGCAAATCTTCTCCTGAAGCTTCTTTGAACATTTTGTGACTGGAAAAAAAGAGACTATGGGGAAATCTTATACAGGAATATCAATAGAGAATTTCCAGCAATGCTATCACTTCGTCTTTGTTGTTTTTTGGACAGAAATGTGTAGAAATTACTAAGTGGATATTGGTCGCTCGAGAGCACTTTGGCGAGAGCACTCCATCGCGGCGTGAGACGCGGGCCACTAATGGCCAAAGTAGACTCTGCGTCCTCCTTTTGCTCTCCGCTCGTGTTTAAGGACTCCGTTGGCTCGGCTTCCCAAAAGCATCATTAGGCCAAGGTCGTCCTTCTTGACTTTGTACGCCAGCGGTAACCAGGATGTTTATTTGTTCCGAGCCAGGCCCTCGCTCGCCCGTGTGGCAGCCTGTGGTTGTTATTGTTTCTCAGTGCCTCCAGACAACAAGCTTTTAAAGTAAAAAAAACTACTGTGACCGGAATGATGACTAACTTTCATGAATGGCTTCACAGTCCTCCTCGACTACTGAGGAACGTGTCCATACGAGGGCGTTGACAGAACGATGCACCTGTTCGCCTTTTTAGTGAAGAGTTGCGAGATCAGGGGTCACCTCCAGGCGGATTGTTTAAATATGCCTGCGGATTGTTTTCCTTTGGAGCCTGCTTCCTAAAACAAGCACGGCTTCGGAGAGTAACCTATGAACGCTATGTGTTACATGCTGTTATTTTTTTATTTTGTATCTATATCTATATATATATATATATTTGTCTTCCTTTACAGCGCACTGTACAGGACTGTCGTTTGTCATTAGTGTTCATCCTTCTCGCAGTACAACATGATATTCCCCACGCAACCACAGCTTTCTCCAGAGAATTAAAGCGAATGTTTGGTGTTGGCAACACCGGAGACACACGTCGAGTCCTCCGGAACGAGGCGTCACACTTTCACTGTACCTTTGCCGTGTGCTTCAACACCGAGACTCTAACTGTGATCCCGTCTTCTCATCGTTGTTCAATCTGCTTTGCGTCCCTACGTCACCTTTACCAGACTCATTGGAGGAAGAACTAGAGTCGTCGGGCTCATACGTGGCAACTGCTGACATGTCATTTATTTTTCCTCATCTCCATTGTCCATTCAGAGTTCATGTTTCCTCTGTAGAACACAACAGTCCTTCTGTGTGACAGCAGCGTACGCTTACCTACTCATCTTGTTCGCTCTCTGATTAGATGTTTTTTTAGAAATCGAGATGCATGTTGTATAAAAATACCACTAAGAGAACAGTGGCTCATAAATGCTTTAAACTCCATGTTTGCGTTAGCTTATATAACACTAACACAGACTATTGTTGTGCATGGTAACACAACTAACGCATTGCGCATCTCAAAGAAAAGAAAAGGCTTTAAATTCCATAATATTTTGCTGATTATTTTACTATCGATTGAATGACGGTGAAGTGCTTCTGAGTTCATTCATGAATGTTAACACTAATTGAAATGCTACTTGTTTTAAGGCAATAAAGTTATCTGTCCGGCCACTCGGTTTGTCAGTGTTTTCTTTTCTGCAGGAGTTAGTGAGTTGAAAAAAGTAAAGTCATCTGCGAGGGCTGTTTCCAGGCCAGGATAAGTGTCGGAAACATGAAATAAACACTAAAGGGTTTTGAGAATAATGGAATTTTGCTTAACGCATTTCAATTAAGATCAACTGAGAAGACTCAATATTAAACAATACTTTAATAATCGGGCACAACGATTAAGTCGATCGATGTAAGGTATGTTTTATTTTCCCTATATACACAATACAGACTGTATATAAGAAAGTTTACACAGTCTCAGTGAATATATGGTGATAAACATTTTCCTACAAAGCAATGGAACATTCTTTAAAATGCATTATTCAAATATGTATGAATGTTGTAATTAAATAATCGTCTGTTGTTGCAGAACAAATGTTCCTTCTCCCTTCCCTAATCAGTGATCGGGGAAGGGCTGCTGTGAAGTGTCGCTACAAAAATACATTCGTCCCTGTTGACCTTCAGAAGTGCCGAACTGGACTGACTCTGGATCAGCCCGCAGTCGTTTCATCCCTCTGCTCTTAATTTGAGTGCAGAAAAGAAAACTGGTCCCCGGACAGCTAAGGCCCGCCCCCTCCCACGAGTGCCCTCCGCCCCTTGAAGCGCGCAACCACGGGCAACCCTGTTGATGGGTCGCCACGGCAACAGCGCACCTCCGGGGTCTTTACCTCTGCGCCTTGTTCGTCAGCCGTTACGAGCGCGCGACAGAGGCTCATTATCACACATTCAAATGGAGATAATTATCGTAAAAGCTGAACTTTGAAGGGAGAAGATGTCGGATATACTGTGCAGGTGGCTGAACGAGGAGCTCCGGCTGTCAAAAGCTGTCGGTAAGTTACCGCCTGTCTGACGTCACCGTACCTACTTCTAGTTAGCTAACGTTAGCTACCTGATAGCTTCATTATGCTAACTAACGCTACCTGGTTTTACGTTAATCACTGGTAGCCGTGTCCAGCGTCACGTGGTCACACCAAAGGGTCAAAGGAATTTAGTTTTGAACGACTGAGCTAGCTTAGTTGTTCAAACTTTAATGCAAATGAGTTTTGATAACTTTATCGTGTGTCCAATATGTTTTCTGTTGCAGGTATGTGAGTGTATTTATGAAGCACGTACTTTTTTGTATGAAGCACCACTGAAAGATATTCAACTACAATTAAATAAATGACATGCTTGTTCCTCTTCACAGATCCAAAGACCTTCACCAGTGATTTCTCCAGTGGTTACCTCATTGGGGAGGTTCTGCATAAATATCAGCTGCAGAATGATTTCAGTATGTTTATGAAGAAAGAGTAAGTTGCACTCTCCATCAATCCATAATGTTTTGCTTCTTTTATTGCCTGTAAAAACTACTTTTGTAGTTTGACTATGTTGAGGGAATGTTACTTTCTATATTCTTGTTCTTAGTTTGTACTCTAGGTTGAAATGCACTTATTGTAAGTCGCTTTGGATAAAAGCGTCTGCTAAATGACATGTAATGTAATGTAATGTAATGTAAAAATAGCCAAATGCTGCTTGATTCTAATCTAGAGTCTTGATAAATATTAAACTGAATCACACGTTTTCCCTCAGCACCTCCATCTCCAGACTGAATAACTTCACCCGCGTTGAGCCGACCCTCCGGTTACTGGGGATTTCCTTCGACACAAACGCAGCGCAGGAAGTGATGGAGGAGAAGCAGGGCGCTGCCACGCGCCTCCTTTACCAACTGTATGTCTCGCTTGAGAAGAAGAAGAAGGCAGAAATCAGCGGCACGTTGATGGAACTCATGCAGCCTGCGGCCAATGTTGGCCTGCACAAAAAAGAGCATGATTTCTACTCTGATGTAAGTAGCATAACAACACGTCAATATTTGTATGTTTAAAGTTCACGTTATTAATTTGACACATTGCCGATATCTACGAACCCCTCCGTTTCTTACTGTCTTTCTTTTGACGTAGCGACTGCATCAAGGGGTGAAGCGTGATGCGGAGCTGAAGCTACAGAATATCTCTCAGCACTATGAGGAGAAATACCAGCAACTGAGCGACAGGCTGGGGAGGACGCTTCCCCTTCAGCAGAAGAGACCACTCGGAGTCCAGGATGAGAAGAGACTGAAGAATATCGAGAAGGTAACGGAGATGTCGGATTAGAAACTTGATGTATTTCACTACATTTCCCTGCAGTCATTTGACAAGGTCAAATGTATGAACACACTTTAAGTCTTCAGATTTGTATTCAGTCACGTATTCAGTATCCTGTGCTGATGACTGCGGACCTGGTTATGTTGCAGCTGCGGGTGTGTCGTCAGAAGCACAATGACATCAGGACTTTTAACCACTCCACCATTGTCCAGGTGCCCAAGCCACCTCCCTACACTGCACAGCTCCACCTGAAGAGGAGGCAACAGCAGCAGCAACGCAGAGAACAACAAGTGCAGGTGTGATCCAGTTCAATTAATGGTGTGATAATTCACCAACACACAGAGGGAATGTTCTGCTTCTGACACACGGTCAGCTCGAGAGCGCTGTAGAGACTGATGCTGGCTGGCAATGGGCCTCGCAGAAAGTTTAAATCAAAATACTTAAATAAATATCTATATATGTCAAGAACTTTGAGTTTGTTGTTGCTCGTCTGATGGTCTACAGACCAAGAGCTTGTTATTGCTTTACGCCTGTTATTGTTTACAGAAGGAGGTATTCATTCAAAATCAATTCCTCTGCAGAGGTTTTTTTAGGGTTTTTCCAGGTTAACTATGAATTCCAACCCTCTGTTTACAATAATCCTATTTAAGAAAATCATCATGCTGGACAACCATTCATTGAATTTCTCACGACACACAAACAACAAATGAGTGACATTGTTTTTTTTGGGTACTGTTTCAATTCCTGTTCATTCTGTATACAGACAGTCCAGACTGAAATTGCTAATTTTGAGACGAGGAGGAAACTGCTTCCTTATGGTTTAGCTTCCTTGTCAAGGTGAGAGAAAATAAAAAAAAGTTCTCTATTTGCATTTAGCATCATGTTATATAAATATATTCTTTTTAAAGAAAGAAAATGTGATTGGAACCTTTTTCAATTCTAGTGGTCAGCCGCCTTCTGGAGACTTCAGCCAAGGCTTTGAGGTCCCTGGAAGTGGAGCGAAGCTGACATTACAATCTAATAGCAAGTATATACAGGATATCCGACAGAGGCTGGAGGAGAAAGCAGCAGCTCGCGAGCAGAAGGAGAAAAGACAAGACCGATTCCTGGTGGAGCAGCTCAAGGCCCAAGAAGCTCAAGAGGTGCACGCTTTTAAATACATCTTACGCATCCTGCGCTCACTGGCTTCGCAGCCCGTCATTTCGGCACTCATCATTTCTAACCCCCCAAAACCAGCCAACTGATCGGCCACCTCTGCCTCACCTTGCAGGAGGCGCAGCGGGAGGAGCAGCTGGTGAAGCGCCTGACGCGTCAGACTCAGCAGGAGCAGCGTCTGGCCACACAGCTCCTGCAGGTCCGCGTGCAGAAGGACGTGCTCCGGAAGAACCGCCTGTTCAGAGAGCAGCAGTACAAGCAGCGGAGAGAGAGGGACTTCCAGGAAGCTCTGGAGAGGGAGGCGGTGAGATAGGAGGAATAAGGAAGACGAAGAATTCTCTCTTGTTGTCGCTTTGCATTAGGCTGCATCCGGGAGAGCACGAGTAGCGGCACAGTAGAGGGAGGCCAGGGGGGGATTTTAGTAGTTTTGTAACGGCCTGGGTATTTATTATTTATTATTATTATATTTGGTTTTATGAAGAGAAAGATATTGAATCTTTAGAGACAGATCTGTAATAATAATAACAACAATAATAACAATAATAATAACTTTATTTATATAGCACATTTAAAAACAATGTTTACAAAGTGTTCCACAGAGAGTCAAAGCAAAACAAGTGGAATAGCAAGAAACCAATATTACATTTAAAAGTATATGTTAAGATAAAAAAATGAATAAAATTAAATGGAAAATTTAAAAATTAAATTAAAAACCAAATATATTAAAAACAAACAACTAAATTAGGGGAACCAAAGTTCTGCATAAAATGACTAGATCACTTAAAAGCTGTTCTATAAAATGTCCTCTATAGTGATGTCCTCCTCGTGGTCACACCTGTGCGGTAGCTGTAGTCAGAAGGCGGTTACTTAGAGAAATCAATACCTCACAGATGCTACAGCCATGCTTCAGTATGGTGTCAGTGTTACATATTCAGTATGTCGTTGTGAAGTATGGTCATAGTGTTATTGTCCTTATTTGTCAGGCAGATTGTCGCACTGTTAAGTTTCTGTGGTTATTTCTCCTGAGATTATTTAGGGAGGAAATCAACCGATTAAATGTACATGCAGATGAAAGCTTTAATGGGGTATTATTGATACTGTGTCTTTTAGCAAACTAGGAAGCTGTATTCATTGTTACCTGTTGTTGATCAGTTATTTAGTTACATAGCACATTACTTTGACGTCTTTCTCTTTTTCTCTGCAACCTCCGATATCAGTAATGTACTAATTCCCAAAAAATGGATGTCTGTTAGTTTGTGTCTGCGTAATTTCCCACAAGAACACCTAGTCATGTGTGTTGCACAATAAATTACCTCTCTAGAATCTTTCTTCTTCCTTTTATTGCTTGCGATGTGTGGTGCTTGTGAGGAACATGTGTGCCGTGCCTTCCCCACTCATTCCATCTTTCTGACTGGGACCTGGTCTAGGCTCTGGCTCAGCAGGCTAAGCTGGACCGTGCCGAGGAGACCAGAAAGGAGCTTGAGTTCTGTAAGAGGATTGCTGCTGAGCGAGCTCAGGGCAGATTCAAGAAGCACTCTCAGATCTGCAAGGACATTTTGGAGCAGATAGTGGACTTGGCCACCAAAGTCGGAGAGTATCGACTGCACACTGGGAAGTACGTCACACAATTCATGCTTTTCACGGTACAGAAGTAAAAACATGCACACAGTATTTGGGCTTGAAGCCACTAAAAGTGACTCATGGTTAGTCAATTCATAAACATGTGGAAAATTCCAAAATGTGTTCTAAGATTTGCACTAAAACTAGAAGCAATAAATGTACCAGGAAAGTTCAGCTTTCCTTGGTTCACATCGGGGTCCAAAAATTGGATCCCTGGCAGAGCCTTCAAGAATTCAGCCAACAACTTCTCTCGTTCCGGTAGATTTATTCTCTGATCACAAGCAAAGTACAAAGCGATCGCGTTCACACCGGGAGTCTCTCCGACAACACACAGGTTGATGGGACAATAACTCTCTCACAGGCAATGTTCGGCCCTTTTAATTCACCGATCTCGTCACATCACGTCGCCCGGACCTTGATTTGGCGCTAGACCGTCGAGGAGGAGAACAATCCTAATCCATCTCCTCCCCCCTTGGGCCCGACATGGGTCTCTGTCCCCCGGCCTCATTTAACAACACGATAACATGCGTGGGAGTTGTGTTATGAGGCGTGCGTCTGTACTTGAGGAGCAGACATCAGAATATTTCTCTTCAGACATATTCCAGCTGCTACGTGTTGTTATTCTCAACAAGAGAAATCTGACAATAACATTTAAAAACACAATATTTAAGATTTATATCCACAACGCACAAGGGTCAAAACCAGGGGGGGTAAAGGTTCAAACAGGAATATAAAATGTTGGCACACTAGAGAATCTGGCAGTGTAAATGAAACTGGACTGTATAAGCACTGAGAGAGCGATGAGGGATGAGAGGATCTCAGAGCAGGAGGGCGTCACCGGGTCCGTGGCATGAGGGCAGAACAGATCCAACGAGCCCTTTCAGTCTTGCTTTGTCGCTACCTTTCATCTCGTTCCATCATTTCTCTTTCTTTGGGAGAAAAGCATTAAAAAGGATGGTCCAGGAAAGGTCGGAAACACTGAAATCTGACTGAAAATCTCGCCCGTCGTGCTGTTTAAAGTGTCAAAAACCTGTGAAAACACCAAATAACACGATGGGAAACATTCTTGCGCAACTGACGAGCGTTCCTGCTTATACTCAAATTAATAATTTCCACCGATACGCGCCGCCCACACAACCCTGCTCGACACTCACCTTGTATGTATCCTCAGGGTTCGTACGGTCATGGAAAACCTGGAAAAGTCATGGAATTTTAAAATCGTAATTTCCAGGCCTGGAAAAGTCATGGAAAAAACGTAAATCATAAAAGTTTTGAAAATGTGTTTTAATCACATGTTCATTTACGCTGAGTTTGAAATAATTAATGTTTTTTAAAGAAAGACGCTCAAAATATAAGCCGGTATACCCTCAATACATAAAATGTTCCACATTTTTCATGTTTTTACCGAGATTTTAGTGTACATTTAGTTTAAAGTCATGGAAAAGTCATGGAAATCCATTTGTCAAAATGTGTAAGAACCCTGATCCTGCTCCCTATTCAAGTTTCAATTCAGTTTATGTTGTATAGCCCATTCTCACAAATTAAAAATGTGCCTCAGAGTGTTTTAAAATCCGTACCTCGCTCTTACACATCAGCTCCAGAAAACACTTTGATTTACTGTGAATACATCGCGCTCATTCAATCGAGCTTCGCCATTTTGTCCCTTCTTGTGCTGTCGTGTCCAGTCTGGTTCCAGAGAAGCCGATGAGAGAGTGGAAGGCGTTGCTGTTCAGCGGCCTGCCTCTCTATGAGTCCGCGGAGGGCCGGCGGCCGTCAGGGTCCGAGCTGCCTGCTCCGCTAGACCCCGTAGAGCTTCAGAAGCAGGAGACACTCAGGAACCAGCACTATGAGGAGTACTCTGTGAGTTTCAAACGCGAGCGCAGAGTGTTTCCTACGTCCTCTTTGCCTGAGCCCCTTGTCCCGTCTGTCAGAACATGGTAGGGGAGTGGGCGTGGCCAGAGGGAGCCACGGAGACCAAACGGCCCCTGACCAACAACGACATTCTTGGACACGTTGTCCAGCGGCTGAGGAACGTTGTTCATCGACCCGTCGTGAAACCCCCGCCGCCATCCTTCCCTCCCTTTACCCTCAAGGCCTGTGTCCTGGGCAAGTTCTGCTCGGGGAAGACCACGTGCCTGGCCACGCTCGCTGCAGGTACGCGGCACGCACCACAAACACCAGACGCACAAACACAATGTGGCACCACTTAGCTACCGGAATGTGGAAGGAGTTTGGATGGCTTAATTATTGCTGTGTGTGTGTGTGTGTGTGTTGTTTCCTGGTTCAGCCCATGGCATCTATGTCTTATCAGCGGACTCACTCATCAAGGAGGCACTGGATGCTTACCAAAATGGAGAGGAGGTTAGTTTGGTGCTCTACAACTTTATTGTAACTTCACTAGTTTTCATTTTTATATAATCTCACAATATTCTGCTTTAAAAGGACTTTTCAGAAAAATCTCCCCAGTCTCCCCGGCCAGCATCCGAGGTGTGTACCTGTAAACGTTGGTGGTCAGGGGTCCTCAATGATCTCGAACATTTTAAAACATTTAAAAACATATACATGTGCAGGTCACAGAGCAGCAGGGAGAGAAAGACAGCGAGCCGCCGCTCACATCCTCCACACCCCCGCCTGGTGCGTGACAGTGTGTTGTTTTGCTTTTTGATGAAAATGCACTGTGCATATGAAATGTTTCACACAGCGGCTTGTTTGATGTGACACCTGTCACCCATAGTCTCATTGTGTTTCAGATCTTGACACTCGAGAAGAGAGCAGAGACGGCAATGTAAGAGTACGTGTTGTTCACAAGCTCTATTTTGGATTTCCTTATAAATAACCTAACCTGTACTCATTTTATATCACCAACCAACCTCGCTAAACATTTTGGATAGTGTAATAATTTCAAATGTTGATTTTTAAACGTCTTTTTCCCCCAGAATTGAATACGTAACTCTTTTCTTCTGCTCATGCAGCTGTCTATCCGGGCTATGCAGGGAGGAGCTGCACAAAAGGTGCTGATGGAAGGCCACGCCATCCCCAACGAGCTGTTGGTGGACATCATGCTCCAGGCGATCAGGTACGCACGCAACCTGTGTCAAAGCCACAAGTGTGTTTTTAGTCAATTTAAGTTTCAGAATTGTTTATAATTTAATATTTAGAATTATGGAGGAACTATACGTTGAATATATTAAAAGACCTTTATGTTAATGACTGACGCTCTATTTAATGACGTCATGACGGCAGCAGGTGTAAGAGCAGGGCTGTCATTAGACATGAGAGATAGAGTTTTTTTACCGTAAGACCATGAGATCGTTTTGAACGTTTATTTTTTGTATACTTTGTCAGCGTTTTTTGCTGTTTAAAAGAAAATTGAAAGAAAAGGAAATGAACGGTCTCCTGTCATGCGTGTGAGAGGAAAACTCACTGTGTCTGCAGCTCTTTAGCGGATTAAGAAAACAACGCCGGAACGCCGCTACAACCTGTATCGCTATGAAATACTTTATATGAGTTGTTTTTATTCAGCATTGGCTTGCACAGAGCGATCCCAGAGATACAAACAGCGCCGCCACCATCGCTCTCCTCTCCAGGCAGGTTCCCGCCCGGTCGGGGTGGATCCTGGACGGCTTCCCGGTGGACATCGCTCAGGCCTACCTGCTGGAGGAAGGCCTGGGTGGGTCTGTGGATGAAGCGGGCGGCGTCCCGAGCAGCGGGACGGAGCTCGCCGCTGATCCTCATCCACCCAAAGCGGCACCACCCCCGCCTCCTGCACTGGACCTGGCTCTGCTGCTGGACGTCCCAGACGAGTGTGTGATCAGACGGCCGTTCAGCCGGCCAGGTACGTGGGTGTGAGGTTAGCGGTGTGTGTCTGTGGGTGCGGTGCTCAGCAGGTCCTTCCATCAGGGCGTTGGCGGTTCAATCCCCGCCCTAGTCGATGTGTCCTTGAGCAAGACACTTGACCCTGAATTGCTCCTGTAGCTGTGTCTACGATCTACGGTGTGTGAACGTAGCGTGGTTGGATAAAAGCCTCAGCTATATGACATGTAACGTACTGTGTGTGTGTGTGTGTGTGTGTGTGTGTGTGTGTGTGTGTGTGTGTGTGTGTGTGTTCACCCAAACATTACGCCCATTATTAAATATAGATGCTCAAGTCACCAGCCAAATGTAAACGATATGTTTGTGTGCAGAGACGGATGCTGATGCTGCTGCTGCTGCCTCCCATCCCACAGATAAGAGCTTGTATCTGGCGCAGATTCCACACAGGTAATAAATCAAAAAATCAAATACAGTCCTGCTCCTGCGTGTTGAGTACCCGACATCATCCCCTCCCCTCCCCCCCTCTCCCCCGCCTCCCCTCCAGGATCACAGCGTTTCAGGACACCTGGCCAAAGCTAGAGGAATGGTTTGGAAAAAAGCAAAACATTTTGGTCCGCGTTGACGCCGATGTGGACGAGGAGCAGCTTGGCCACCGGGTGGCGTCCGTCCTGCAGCGCGTCATGACGCAGACTCAGGAAGGTAACTGGTTGTCGTTGTTGTAGCCTCAGTAAAAAGTCCTGTGTGTTTTTTTTATTTACTTCTACTGCCATTAGATGAGGTGAAAACTATTTGTTTTGTTCTAATCACACGCTGATCATGAGAGTCTCTATGTTTCTACGTTAAATGATGTCCGGTAGATAATGTGTCCTCCCTGAAGGAAACACGATGATTACTCACAATAGCACGATATATATATTGAATCATCAGCTCTCGCCGCTCCTCCTGGTGACGATGTCGCGTTGGACGGCGGGAAAGCTCCGGACTCCTCCTGTTCCCCTCCACCTCCACCTGTAGACCAAGCTCAGGGCCTCACGAACAAAGCACACGCAGAGTCCCACATCGGCCTTGACGAAGAAAAAGCCCAAAGAGAGAAGTCCAAATCCAACACGCCCTCCCCACGAGGTGGCGTCATCAGCAGTCTGTGGATCACAATATTCAAACTATTCCTACAGATGGTGAACATGATGTGTTGAGGACATGTTTTCACCCGTGAACTTTCCTTCTGGCTAATCACTAGGGCCATCGAGGAAGGTTTCCACTTCCTCAGTGACCACTGAGGACTCTCAGGGAGTCCCCCCCAAGCCGGCCTCTCCCTGCCCCGGTTCATCCAGCTGGGTCTACGTGGATGAGCCCCTCCCTCCAGTAGGATAAACACTTTTTTTTTTAGTTGGAAGAGCAAACCTAATCTCTTAATCCCTAATTATATCCTGAAAAGCCTTGTTGATGACGTATGATCATATGTATGACATTCAGATGCGCTCACTGGGGGTAGCCAGATCTCATGTCTGTTTTTCTATTGCTCTCTGTCTTGCTTGGTTTTATCTTCCTCTACACCCCCCACCCCCCTCTCTCTCTCTCTCTCTCTATCTCCAGGAGCTGCCAGAGTACCTGTGTTCCCATTGGGACACGGTGTGCGATTCTTACGTGAGCAACTTGAAGACGACGATGCAACGGCTGAGCTCACAACCGTCTGCGTTTCACCTTCACCTCTTCAACATCAGGTATTCTTTGGAGGAGCGTGAACATGGTTTATTTAAACCTCCAGCGAGGATCTTTCATTGCGTGTGGAGTTTGGCGGCCCCTGTGGACAGAAGTGGTAGTGCTCCATCAAAATCCCTTCAGAAAAGCTCTCATGTTACCGCAGCTGATTCTGAAGTGAAGATGCATAAATCCATTCTCCACTCGGCCATTCACCTTTACAGAGCCACGACTATTTTGTTAGTTACATTCAATCAATATTTGTTATCCTTTTAATACTAGGTTTTGTCATGTAAGTTTACAGCTTAGATGGATGGATGGATGGATGGACGGATGAATGGATGGATAGATGAATGGACGGATGGATGAATGAATCGATGGATTGATGGATATTTGGATAGATGGATGGATGGATTTGTAGCAGCATCAAACAAGGTTACAATATATACAATACACTAAAATGAATTAAAATAGCAGAGAAAGACATTTTAAATTTAAGAAATCGAAAGTATATACAGTGTATTAGTGAGTATAAGTATGTAAAGTGAAAGCAGTGCGAGAGTTATTGATGTTAATTCAATTTGAGGAGGATCTGGTATCTGGATATTCAGATGCAGAATGGAAGTTGAGTATTTATAATTAGCCTCTGAATATAGTAACTACATAGTTACAGCTGAATGTGACACCAGATGTTCATACCATAAGGTTTAGAGGACAACATCTCTCCTGTATTATCCGTAGAGAGGAGTTCAAGCATTACATGGGGCGTCCGGACCTGAAGCAGGAGTTGGTGTCTCACTGGCAGAAGGACTTCAACAGCATCCCTGACGACATGAGAGAGGATGAGGAGACCAAAGCAGAGCTGCATCTGAGGCTGGACGTGAGGACAGTTTGTAACATAATACAATGCAAATATTCTTCAACTGATCATGCTGACCCGCTTAAAACAATGAGAATACTAAATATACGGAGCTGTTCTGATCTCTGGACAGGAGCTGCGTGAACGTCTGTGGGACATTAGCGACAAGCGTAAGGAGGAGGACGAGAAAGAGAGGGCGAAGCTCATGGGGGACGGCTGGTTGGAGGAACACACCGCCGTCCTCATCAACCACCACTCCGTCCTCATGCAGGTAACTCTTCTGGGGATGTGGCCTTTCCAATGTCGTCCTTTAAAAGCTCACGCTATGGACCTCCTGGTACCTTTTCCATCGCTTCCTCTGGTTGAGTCGGCGTGTTTACGGCGTAGCGGCCTGTGTGTCTCCTACGCTCTTCTGCAGTTTGACTCGCAGAAGCATAATGATGGACTAATGTGTCGTCCAGGTGGAGTTGGACCGTTTCAAGGACACGCTCCGTATTCTCAAGGCCTACTATATGGGCATGTACATGGAGGTGCTGCCTGAGCTCCCCTCCAGGTTGGAGTGTATCCCCCTGCTGGACCAAATAGACGCTAAGAACCAGGAGGAGAGGCAAGGAACTCGCTACTAACAGCAACTATGTCGCGGCGAGATGATGAATAGTTTATGGATAAAGAGTGCAGAGAGTGAAATATTGATGTTGTTCCCACCAGCGCTGAGCCAGCGGGCAGAAGTGTGTCTCGACAGACGGACTACGGAGAGGACAAGAAGAAGACGAGACCGTAAGGCAGAGGCGCTATGAACGTTTTTCTCATTTCCTCGTAGTCCAAATGATCCCCAGCACAAACATATACTGAGGCGTAAACAATTCCCTCCACTCGTCTTGTTCTCCTCTCCTCCGCAGAACTCGTGACTCCAGGGCGAAAAGCCGGATTCAAGCTGAATCTGTCAAGGTCGTTTGGGCATTGTCAAGGAATCTTAAATGTCTTTAAATGTGTAATTGTACCGTAAGACAAAAGAACGAACAAAACATTTTATGAATAATATGCTGATAATCTTTTTATTGTAAACTCTAGCTACCCCATGAGAAACTGATCTCCGACTATGAAGACGCACTCACAGCAATCCAACAATTGGTAATGCTCTTTGTGTGAGAGTTGGCATTATAGAGTTGTATATACATTTATTTATATATATATATATATATATATATATATATATATATACATGTATATATATATTTATATGTGTGTGTATATCAATGTATATATACTTTTATATATGTATTATTATTTATGTTATATATATATATATATATATATATATATATATATATATATATATTTAAACAAAAAGTATAATTATGTATTTGTATTCCTGATGTGTATGGGTTGAATATGTGTGTAGGTGTCAGCTGAAGTCCACCAGGGGGAAACAAAAGAGCAGAAGGAGAAGGCGAAGACTGATATTCAAGAAGTCAGAGACAAAATACATAAAGAGTATGCAGCCGCACTGGATCATGAGGGTATGCACACACAGGGATTCAGTCGTTTCTTTATATCACGATATATTAAACCATCATATGGATGTATTGTCAGTTTTCTTAGGGGCTCTTTTTTCTAAGATCTGCCACATGAGATACATATCACGTCTATCCCTGTGTGTATTTTTACATGTACAAAATGTATATGTTTATATAGGGAAGCAGCTAATGCTCATTTTGTGTGTGTGTGTGTGTGTGTGTGTGTGTGTGTGTGTGTGTGTGTGTATCCAGGGAATGCAGCAAAGGCGCGCCTAGAGCTGGTGAAGGGTCATGGTCTGGTGATGGTGCAGTCCCTGCAGAGCAGAGCAGCACAGACATCGAGCAGCATGGAGAAGTTGCTAGAAACACACAATGCCGCAGAAATGAAGAGGTACGAGACAGTGAGGGGGGGGGCGGGGTCACTTGGGGTTACGTGTGGTCACGTGTGGTCCGTGTCATGTCACAATGCTACACGTGTGTGCGTATATATATGTGAGCCCCCAGATTTAAACGGTTGGACAAGCTGTGTCACGGTTAAGTCACACGGCTGGAAAGATTTCTAAACGTAATGACCCTTTTAGTCCCTGTTGCAGACATGTCTGACGTGTTATCTGCGTTTTATCTTCTTCTCTCTAGTATTGAGCAGCTGTCAGAAGTGGTCGGCCACCACATCGAGGCAGGAGCTAAGCTGCAGAACGAGCTGGTCATGGTACCCAACGACTTTATCATAGTATTGATTGTATTTTTGTCTCCTCTGCCCCACTCCTCCCATTTTAAGATTCCCTCAAATTCTCTCTCCGGCAGGAATGTATTGACTTCTACTTGAATGGAGACTGCCACATGGTGGCCAGCCCGCCTCCCCCTCCCCGTCCACCTCCTCTGGAGAAACCCACGAGGTCCACGCCCACCGTCACTCAGCTCGAGTCACTGCAGCGACAGCTTTGCAACGTAGCTCCATCAGGTTCATACAGGGGGGGGGGGCTATTGCTGCAATGTGATTGGGTCTATTAATCCTGCTCCACAGCTATCCATCCGCCTTAATACTCCCTTTGCCCTTCTTTTTGACTTCCAGGCATCATGTCCAGCTCTCATTTCCTGGGGCTGCTCATGGATATCATCTCTGTGAACATGGGCAGGAACACCTTGCCCGAGCCCTGGAATAACAAGAGTGAAACACAGGTACTCTTCAAGCAACGACGAACACCAAGCAGAGTAATCCTGCATTTTGTCTTCGCCTCAAAACATCAGATTCTGCTGGGGAGACAGTTTTCATAAACAGTTTCCGTCAATTCCTGCACCTTACTGTCCATAAAAGACACTCCTGTGTGGCTTACAGGACCTTGTTCTTGTCTCCTGTCCCCAGCTGTTGGAGATGTTATCCCTCCTGATCGACGCCTACGACTTGATAGACTGGCGTCAGTTCCTGCTCAGCGCCGCCCTCCCCTGGCCGTTCCCCTCCTTGTCTCAGCTGCTGGTCGTGCTCCAGCGTTTCAAGGCAGCCGATGCCGGCCACTCAGGCTCTGTGGACGAGGACCAGTACCTTCAGGTGGCCACGCACGCAGACCGGCACTGTGTGTTCTGCTTCTCTGGTCACACACGCAAACGGTCTTTAAACCACGAGAAAAGTCCAACTTTGGATATGCCTGCATATTTAGACTTGTATGTCAAAAATGTGAATTTATAAATGATATGTTGTCTTCTATATGTGCTTTGTTGTTTTTGTTAACTGTTTGCACTTTATTACTATTATTCACTTTACTTTATGTTGGACAAGAAAGAAACATACTTTTGATCTTCTGTTTGTTACCACAAATGGAAAATTGACAATAAAGATGACTTTGACTTTAAATGATGTATCCACCTTCACCCCCCCCCCCCCATCCCCCCCCCCCCCCCTTATGATGCACTGAGACCCGGTTTCCACCAATAGGCCCTGGTACAAGTCAACACAACGACACATTTAGCATTTATTGTACACTTTATCTTGTATGAAGTCAAATCTGCAGCTTCCTGAGTGTAAAAACAAATGCGTAACGTGCTGCTCCTGGCGTCTCTCTCGTCAGACAGAGTTGTGGTTTTCCAACGAGAGCGTCCAGCCCGTCCCGGATGACCCCTCTGAGCCGCTGCCTTACGACCGCCTGGCTAACATACGCAAGGTAACCACCCATGTCCACTTTCTTTACTCCTGAAATGGAAAACCAAAGACAAAAGGGAGTGAAGGAACATCAAAAAGCTTGACCTAACTCTTTCAAGGACTTTTCTGATATTTTCTTTTACGATTTATATCTTTTTGTAGAAAAGAAATGAAATATAAACACAGGCATCCCAATGCCATTTGTTCTAGAACTCCAGGGGGTAAAACACCTTCAACCAGTATATCACCAGTAACACGTCTTCTCCCTTCTCAGTTCTTCTTCCAGTTGTTTGCCGACCGCTCCCTCTCCCCCCCTCGACTGGACTACGTGTGCATGCTGCAGTACTTTGCGGCCGCCCCCGACCCCAGGCAGGGTTTCATCAGAGCCCTCAGCGTGGTGCTGGGACAACATCTCAAGCACTCCTCCCCCCCGGGCCCTCTGGTCAAGGCGAGTAAAGTGATCTACAAAAAAAGAGGTGGATGAAACTTCCACTTCATCAATAAACATCATATTCTGTCACCAATATCTTCAGATGCTTCTGAGTCATAAAAGAAATGAAAAACCTTCAGGAGTTGTTGTTGTAACGCAATCTATTGCACATCAGCAAAGTCATAATGTGTGTGTGTGTGTGTGTGTGTGTGTGTGTGTGTGTACAGTCCATGCCCCGGATAGAAGAGGCTGCCGAGCTCAGCTCCTCGACACTCGATGGAGCCGACCAGGACGGAGACGCCCTGTGTTCGGGGGAGCGGGAGGTGTCCGTGGCGGCTCTCCTCGCTGTCGCCTGCCACCAGGTCGCCCAGCTGAGAGACGGCTGCCCTCTTCCTCCAGGCTGCCTGAGTCGGGAGGAGCGCACTGAGGTGAAGCCCTGTGGGAGTTTAGGGGAATGCATAAATGGAAAGGGGCGAATTCACGAAGGAAATAGATCGTCGACTGAACGTGTACTGTTTGGATTTTCAGGTCAGCGTAATTCATTCGACCTCAGCCATGTTGTGTTTTCAGTTATGCCGTCATTGTTTACAACCTTTACATCGATGTGCATAAAAAAGCCCATGATGGCCTTTCTCTGCAGAAATGCAACTCATACGGTTGAGTTGCAAATCTTTCTGTGTTTTTGTGGTTTTCATGATTTAAAAGGGTGCTTCCCAGACTTGTGCTACAGCAGTGGGTGTTTTACAGGGACAGTCCACGCCTTCATTTGCATAATAACAAATCAATGTCCATGATGTGGATCAGGCAAAGCCCCCATGACCTCCCTCCCCAATCCAAGCAGAATTAGTAACCGCATTATTAATACTCTTGGCTTCTAGCAACTGGTGGGCGTGTTCGGCGAGCTGGGCTACGAGCGCGGGGACTCCGCCCCCTTCTCCGTTCTGTCTCAGCATCCCTTCATCCAGCGCCTGATGGAGACCTCCACACGCCACCAGCTCGTAGTGAGTCTCCACGTCTGTGTGTTTACATTCGTGTTCCCCCACGGCACCGCGGAGGAGGATCCACTCACACATCCAAAGCGTTTACATTTATAAAGCTACACGAAGATTCACCTTTATCTTTCATATCTCTCTCTCTCTCTCTCCCTCCCCACCTCTCGCTCTCTCTCTGCCTCTCAGAACATCCATGGAGTGCTACTGGCCCATCAGGATGAGATCCCTGAAGGATAATATATATATATATATATATACAAGTGTTCTCCTTACTCAAAGTGTTTGCTGAAGTGTACGGCTCACTTCATTGTTGATGTCCGGAACGGTGATGACATCATAATTGAGACGACGACAATAAAATCAACGATGGCAGCATTGACCCCTCTTCCTTGTTTTCTTCTCCACACTCCAGCAGTTCTTCTGACTGACTTGTTCTTCTAATGACCTCTCCGACACAGAGCGGCACCGGTGGCGGCCACAATGAGCACATTGTCCAGGGTAACCTACAGGTCAGGCCGGGACCCGCAGCCCCATTCAGACGGGCCAATCAGCAGCGATACGTCCCGGTAGATGCTCGTTTACGTTGGTTTAATTTGATGCAAACGAGGGGTTGGGGGAGCCAACCCCCCCCCCCCTCTCTCTCTCTCTCTCTCTCTCTCTCTCTCTCCGTCCCTCCGTCCCTCCCTTCCACGACCACCGCAGGTCCGAGGCTCCCGGACCTCTCGGTGTCTGAGCCTCACATGTGTCACATAGACAGATTCTCAGAGTAAAACCTCCTGAAAGAAGAGGAAGACATCCGCTCCTTGACGTGTGTCGCGTGACGAATCACGCGTCACACATCCTCGGTACGTCGAACAAGGATTCAAATGGACGAGAAGAAGACTTTGAGGCTTTGATGAAGAGGACCGTTAGCAACGATGTTTGATTTTCTCAGGGTCGCGTTGGTAATCCTGCGTTTCCTTTCCTGCTAATATCTCGTGGGAAAGTCCTCATTTGTCTGGATACAACTCCAGTTGCTCACTTATTAGCGAGTTCAAAGTGCAAACTTCCGTTCGGGGTTTTCATTGCCGTGTACTGCAGACTACTCTCGGTCCTCTCAACATGGGGATTGTATTTTGGATGTTTTCTCTTCTGGCTCTTCCGGTGCTCCAATCTGCCAAGATCCTGACTGTCTGTCTCATCGGTGAGTAGTGGAGAAGTAATAGATACATTAATGTGAGTATTTATTCAGAAATATTAGAAGAAAAAAAAGAATAACACCTGGTCAGAGGGTCATCTGGTGAGATTTAATATTATTGTTGGAGCTATTTATTTGATATTAGTATTTATTGTTTAATGATTCAGGTTGTTTTATTATTTGTTAGATGTTTTCATTTATTAGAATAGATTTTTATTGTCCTAGTTTTTAGTTTTATCATTTGTCGTTGTTGTCTAGATATATTTAGTCTTTTGGTTGTTCATTTGTTGGTTAATTGTGTAACACGGTGGGCACCTGTGCTTATATGTAGGAGTAGGCAGGTACAGGACCAGCATGCACCTGGGTAGGACTATGTATTTTTACCAGCACAGTAGAGGCAGCGTGAGGAGTTAATGTGTTTGTTTGTTTTGTTTAGTTAAATAAATTATCAGAAAAATGGAATCCTGAATGGACAAGACTGTTTGGGGCTGCGTAAAGCCCAAACCCACAATGCATCAGCAATCAGATTTATGTTTTTTTTCTTCTTTCATACAAGCTCAGTGAGCTTATCTTTTTAGTGATATTATCTATCTCTGTTATGTTTGTGTATTTTTTTAATAAATCGAGCCACAAGCGTGCTCAGACTGAGTCGTACCCCCCCCCCCCCCCCCACAGGAGGAAGCCACTACTTGCTGTTAGATGAGATTTCTCACAGCCTGCACCAGCACGGCCACGAGGTCCGCATGCTCCTGCAACTGGGAAACCCTGTTATCACAGGTCAAACACACACACACACACGCAAACACACATGTACACAAAAAACACGCCTGCACGACTTTCCCTCTCATCATTTTCTCATCCGATGCCGTCACTTTAATCTTCATTTAAATGACTTCCCTATCCGGTTGAATTCTCCCAGGACTTTCCTACGCCGGCCGTGCGGACAGCTACCGGACGAGCGCCTGGTCCTTGGGAGAGAAATACATCGCAGAATACAACGGCTGGTTCCTGGAGCAGCAGACGCAGTTTTTGCTGGGAAGGTATCGGCGTGGACTCGGGTTACATCGATTGAATCACGTTGGCAGGAGCGCTCTCTTCCCCTGGCATGATGCCCAATCAGACTTTATTTACTAATATTTGTATTTGACTCCCCTTTGCCTCTCTATTTCCTCTTCATGTTCCCTTCCCCTCTCTCTCTCTCTCTCTCCTTCTCCCAGGGAGAACTTTAATGACTTCCTGAAGTTCATGGGGCACCTGTCCCATCAGTGTGACCGGTTGCTCGGGGACGCGGAGATGATGACTTTCCTCCAGAGGGAGCGCTACGACATCGCCATCCTGGACGCATTCAACCCCTGCTCCTTCATCCTGGCACGCAAACTCGGTACATCTGCCGTCCTCGTCACTTTGGCTAATAACCCGTCGTGCTTTACATTTCTAAATGTGTTCACGATGCATCGATACACTAATGTGCTAATTCGACCTAATTGTGAGCCAGTTTTTTCGTGTTTTATTCACGGGAATTAAATCAACAGCCATGAATGAATCTACAGTCGTTTAATGCATTTTCTCCAGGTCTCCAGTACGTGGCGTTCTACCCCTGCGCTCTGAACGGTCCTCTGTCCGCCGCTCTCCCCAGCCCCGTCTCCTCCATCCCGGTCTTCAGCTCCCGGCTGACCGACCGAATGAACCTTTTGGCTCGAGCAAAGAACCTCTTTTATTCTCTCTTGGCTCCCATAGGTGAGAATACATCGACACACAGGAGATCACATGGTGTCAAGTGGCCTTAACTGGCTCACCTAACAACACACAGGGTTCTTACGGTCATGGAAAACCTGGAAAAGTCATGGAATTTCAAAATGGTCATTTCCAGGCCTGGAAAAGTCATGGAAAAAAACTTAAATCATAAAAGTTTTGGAAAAGTCATGGAAATTTGTTATAATCACATTACGCCGAGTTTGAAATAATTAATATGTGTTTTAAAGAAAGACGCTCGAAATATAAGCCGGCGTACGCTCTCAATACGCAGCATTTTCTAAAATGTTCATGTTCATACCAAGATTTTCAATTTGGTCCTGGAAATTTGGTGAGAAGTCATGAAGTCATAAATGAGATTAAGAGTATTACTATAACTTTTGTGTTGATGCGTCTCGTGTCGAAGGCCAGGAACGTGTGTGGTCGACGTTTAGGGGAGTGGCCGAGCGCCACCTGGAGTCGGGACCCCCCCCCGGGGGTCTGGAGGAGCTGCATCAGGGAGCCGAGCTGTGGGCCTTCAACACCGACTTCTCCCTGGAGTTCCCCCAGCCCCTCCCGCCCTACACCGTGCTGGTGGGGGGGGTCCTCAACAAACCGGCCACGCCCCTGGACCAGGTCTCTTCTCCTCGATGCGCCTCTATCCGAACACGCCTCACTCTACATGCACTTCAACTGACACTTCCATTGTTTTCCATCTTTTTGTTGACGTATACAAATAGAGAACAAACCCAGCCTCCTACTCGTACGCCCAGCTAGAGTACAGGAAAATAAACACAGCAAAATAAACTAGAACGGGCCCTCGGTAGAGCGCATACCTTCACATATCACAAGATTGGGCATTGAATTCTGAACATGTTGGCATTAGTTGCATGTCAATTGGATAAAACTCGACCGCGCTATGGTAGAAAGAAGATTTTGACCTTTTTCATGACCTTGACCCGATCGATCCCAAAATCTAATCAAACGGTCCGCGGATAATAACCAATCATCCCACCAGATTTCATGCGATTCGGTTTAATACTTACTTATGCGAATAACACGCACGCATACAAATACACGGCAATCAAAACATAACTTTCCACATTTTCAATGCGCAGGTAATAAGAAGAGGTCGCCCCATTTCGCCGAGCCAGACGTCCACACACATACACACGCCTAGACACACACATCTGCACGTAGACACACCTCACATCACATCACACAGACAGATCCACTAATTAAATGAGGAATAACCCTCCATCTGTTTCCTCTGTCGCCCAGGATCTCCAGTCGTGGATCTCCAGTTTCGGAGAGGCGGGTTTCGTCGTCGTGACTCTGGGCTCGATGGTCTCGTCGGTCTCGGTGGACTCTCTGCTCGTGGAGCTGGTGGCTGGTTTCTCTAGCATCCCTCAGGGGGTGCTCTGGAGGTGACACGACTCACACAAAACACATAGATGGAGGAAGCAGAAACAAATATATATGAAAAGACCCCCAAAACAAACTTGTTATCTTCAATTCATGTCGTGATGTTCCTGTGTGTCGCCCGCAGGTACGACCAAGAGCGATGGCCGTCTCACCTGGAGAAACCTCCCAATGTGAGGCTCGTGGACTGGTTGCCTCTCAATGACCTGCTGGGTAGGAGCAGTCCTCCTCTCAAACCCAAACCCAAAGATCGGGTTACAGTAAACGGGAGACGGTCAAACGGCCAAACGGTCATTACAGATCTGAAATGATGTCACCGCTGCACTGCATCTCCTCTCTCATCCTAGTAGTAGTATTAGTATTTTAGTATCTAGTAATTTAGTATTAGTATTTTAGTAGTAGTATTAGTATTTAGTATTTTTGTATTTAGTATTGTGTTTTGTGTTTTTTATTTGTATCTTTTATTTTTATTAATGCTCTAATCTACACCCACTGCTGTGATCCTGAAATTTCCCCATTGTGGGACTAATAAATGAATATCTTATCTTATTTTATATCATATCATATATCATTTGTTTTCCCCTTGTAGTATTTAGTATTTTAGTATTTAGTATTTAGTATTTGGTATTTTAGTATTTAGTATTTTTGTATTTTAGTAGTAGTATTAGTATCTTAGTATTCAGTATTGTGTTTTTATTTGTATTAATGCTCTAATGTACACCCACTGCTGTGATCCTGAAATGTCCCCACTGTGGGACTAATAAAGGAATATCTTATTTTATCCTATCTTATCCTCCTCACATATAAATAGACACCACGAGACTCAAGTGTATTTATCATTTGACAATTTTCTTCATTTCCTGTTTGTACCGCAGGCCACAAACGAGCGCTCGTCTTCATCACCCACGGGGGGCAGAACAGCCTGCTGCAGGCCGTGTACCACGCCGTGCCCGTGCTGGGCATCCCTCTGTTCGGGGACCAGTTTGATAATGTGGTGAGGGCGGAGTCAAAGGGACTCGGCCTCGCCATCCACCCCACGCACATCACCGGGGAGCTGCTGAGCTCCACCCTTCAAACGCTCATGCGGGACGTCAGGTATACACTACCGTTCAAAATGTTGGGGTCACCGAGAAAATGTTGTGTTTTGCATGAAAACTCACCCTTTTATTTATTAAATGAATACGAGATCAATACAAAATCTAGTCAAGACGTTGACAAGGTTAGAAATAATGATTATCATTGTAAATATTAATGTTGTTCTTCAAACTTGTGGCTCAAAGGAAGGCCAGTTTTAGAGCTTCTCTCACCAGCATAACTGTTTTCAGCTGCACTCACATAAAAAGGGTTTCAATGTCAAGGAATAATCTGGAAAATGCTAAATAAAAAGTTTTTTTGTTTTTAAAGGATTTCAAGGGGGTTCTACCCCTCCGCTAGTCTTCTAAGGCGATAACACAATGTACCACTAGAACATGGAGATGGGCCTCTATACACCTCTGTAGAGACTTCATTAAACAACAGAGAATAGTCATTTACCACATTAACTATGTAGAGAGGGTATTTCTGATTAATTTAATGTAATTTTCATTGGAAAAAACAGTGTTTTTTTTTTCTTTTTTCTAAGTGACCCCAAACTTTTGAACGCTAGTGTACGTGGACGCACATCCGGGACGCCGGGAGAGCTCAGAGACGTCCGTGACCGTCTCTTCTTCCCACTTGTTTCTCCGTTTCCAGGTTCAAGTCCTCGGCGTTGTCCCTGAGAAGGATCCACAGGTCCCACCCGGTCGCCCCGGCCCTCCGACTCACCCAGTGGGTGGAGCACGTCCTGCACAGCGGGGGCGGAGCTCATTTAAGGCCGGCTTCGCTGACGCAGCCGTGGTACCAGAGATACCTGCTGGACTTGGTGCTTCTGCTCTCCCTCGGGCTTCTGGGACCCGTAGTCCTCTGCTGGGCTTGCTGTAAGAACAAGACACGCCGGGACAAACACAAAAAGATACGATAGCGTTGCTGCGCTCGCCTGCAGGCGGACATCTCAGTTCCGTGTTACCCGTTTGTCCTCGACTCACTTCCAGTACCGAGAGGAGACGTTTCTCATAGATATATGTTAATATGTTTAATGAAGAAGACATGCTTGATGTAACTGTTAATACAGCTCACCTTTAAATAAATATAGTAAATAGATGACAACAAGCTCTCATTTGGATGACACATGAAGCACTTGGACACAATTTGAATTTAGACCCAGAAACATAGCCGTGAAGGACATATTTATATATATACCTTGGGTTTTGGTTTTCCAGAATATTCCCTTTAAATATCCAAACCTGCAAATCAGACCATTACTAAAAGTTTAAATATGGTTTCAACACGCCTTTATTTATTTATCATCACTTTGCTTTTCGTTTTTTTAGCCTTTTTTCTGCACACCGAAGATTTTCACTGTATTTCCCAGTTTCACGTCGGCCTGAATGCCAAATGACCTCCTGACCTCCTGACCTCTCGACCTCTCCCCTCCCAGCGGCGCCGCGTCTGCCAGACGTCTCGTTTGGTACTGCAGCGCCGCGCCGTCCCAACACCTCGCGCCGCTTTGACCTGGCCGCGCTGCAGGCACACACACACACACACACACACACACACACACACACACACACACACACACACTCGCCCTGACTCAGCATTGCTTCTATGCATTTGGATGTCCACAAAGTCATAGAATATACCGGAATGCTCATAAATATGCTCTCCTTGCAAGATGATTGTGTGCATGTGTGTGTGTGTGCGTGTGTTTGGGGTCAGCGTTATGGTCTGCCGGCTCTTCAGTTATTAACCACCTGGGAGTCTCAACTCTGACCCCCACGTCCTGCACTGCTGGTTTCCACCGAGTCTGCTTCCCCTTTTTTAAACAAGACACAAAAGCGAGCGGCGATGTTTCACGGTCAGCGCTCAAGCCACAATTGAGAGGGGAGACGGCCTCGGAGGACCCCCCACCACCACCACCACCACCCATTCTGTCCTCCCTCCCACTCCTCACATCTGTGTTGGGGGCTAGCAGGGAGGGGAAATATAGATTGGCATGGAAATAATGACCAATTAGGACGGCTTGTTCTCGGTCCGTTCAGCCGTTCCTTTGCCTGCATTTCATTGGCTGGCGGTTGCAGGTGCCAGAGAGTCTTCCTCCGTCTTGCACGCTATCCAAAACAGGCGGGGCAAAGCGGCCAAAGCATGACGGGACAGGACCACCGGGAGGAAAAAAAAAAGGGGGGGGGGGTTGGGGGGAGTCGGAGGCGAATAAAAGGAGATTTCAATGAAGCAGAAGAGGGATGATGCACAATGGGACAGAGAAGAAACAGAAACAAGAGAGAGAAGAAATAATTATCCGAATACCGTTGAATAAAAAGACTGTCACATATTTTTTATATCTTAACTGTACTTTAATTAAGAATGTTGGATTTGCAATAAAAACAAATGTTTTCATTTTATTTACAACACTGAGTTCAAAAGGTTTACTTCTGCTTTCCTGCAGTGACGAGCAAGATGCAAAATGTAAATAACATTGTTATAATTACTCAGATGATTGGGATCTGCTCTCAACTTGGACCAATCAGAGCAGAGCTAAACTACATGAGGGGCAGGAAGTGGAAATATTTAGGTTAATATCAAAATTAACTAATAATATATTATTTGTCTGGAAAAGCAAATAATATATTAATATTTTCTACTTTTTTATGTATTTTGTATCTATGACAATTGTTTTTTTGCTGGATGATAAATGTGATTTATGTTTTATATTATACGATATGATTATATTTCATATATGCCGGTTTGATATAGATCTCAAGTGCATACTCGTCAAGCAGCTCATGGTTTGATGTTCTGTGTCTTCTTAATAATGATTGAAGGGAGGAGCTGGTTGTTTTGGAGGTGGAGGGTGTGCATGGCTGTGGGTTGGAGCGCAAACCTGTGTTGCTCGTGGGTTAGAGCCCCATCTAGTGAGAATAATGATTAATTAAGAGTGAGACTCATGGCTGATCAGAATTAAGACAGATTCTATAAATACTCCACAGTAGAATAAGTAAGGATTTTTATTTAAATACTCACATTTATATAGATTAGGTGGTCAAAATGTTAGAAACACATCTTGAAAACTGAAAATAATTACAAAATTGTTACGCTTGGTGTAATGATAGTAATACACACACAACTAACTATATGGTGAAGTAAAAAGTATTACTTTATGCTAATTTTTTTGCTGCACTCCATCACACTATAGAGGGAGAAATACTTTACCTTTTCCAGCGCTAGATTTATTTCACAGTTCTGTAATTGTTATAACACAGATAGGATAGTATATACAAACATTTGAAAATCTTATAAAATACGATGAAGTTTTATACATAGAGGTACCCAAATTAATTTAAATTAGCTATACGATAAAGATGTTTACGAATTATTGCGTGAACAGTAATATACAGTAACATGTGACACTCGCATTTTGAATTCAGAACCTTTACTCAGGAAAGAGTAGTTTTATTCTCGCTGGCACCTTTATACTTGTATTTAAGCTAAATATCTCAGTACAACTGTATATTTGTATTCTCTATAGTTATTTAGAGTTTGAACAGATTAAAAAGCATCAAATAAAATGTCACCTGCGCGTCCATCGGCTGCCAAGAGGGCGCAATGTCATTTTTAGTAGACGTCATTTATAAAAAAGCAGTGTGACGCGCACGCGCCTGATTGGTCCGCGTGGACACAGTGGGCGTGGCCTAACGTCAATGTTTATGTAGCCCGCTGTCCGCGTCTGTCACCGCACCGAGGACCTTGCGATGTGATTTGATTGACCATTGATTTGTTTTCGTCCCGTTTCGCCCGCCGCCGTCAGCACATTATGCGCCAGCCGTCGCCGCGGGGGGCCACGAGCAGGTGAAGCACGGCGGAAACCGAGGGACAAGAAGCCGGAATGGCAGCAGGCGCCTTTGGGTTCAAAGGCTGCCAGAAAATCCGAGGTCCGCAGATCCGGAATCTGCTGGAGGCGAAGGACTTCATCCTGTTCGACTGCGACGGGGTGATATGGCACGGCGAGACGGCGATCACGGGCGCGGCGAAGGTGGTGAGTTCGCTCATACGGCGCGGCAAAAACGTCGTGTTCGTCACCAACAACTGCACCAGGCCGCGCGAGAGCTACGTGCACAAGTTCTACCGGCTGGGCTTCACCGACGTGCTGCTGGAGCAGATCTTCAGCTCGTCGTACTGCTCGGCTCTGTACCTGCGCGACGTCGTCAAGATCCGCGGCCAGGTGTTCGTCATGGGCTGCGACGGACTGCGCAGGGAGCTGCAGGGGGCGGGCGTCCCCTGCGTGGAGGAGGCGGACGAGCCGGACGCCACCATCTACGACTGCGCCCTGGCGGAGGACGTGAAGGCGGTGCTGGTGGGACACGACGACAAACTGACTTTTCTCAAACTGGCCAAAGCCTCGTGCTACCTGCGGGACCCGGAGTGCCTGTTCCTGGCCACCGACAACGACCCCTGGCACCCTCTGTCGGGCGGAAGGATACTGCCAGGTAATGGTGGTGATGTGGCTGTGTGTGATGGAGCTCGCGCTCCTCCAGTGTTTTTGATGTAGTTGGAGCCAAACATGTATAGATTACTGGCTGAGGTCAGCTGGAGTCTGCTGTGGTGCAGGGCGCCTCAGATGTTTATAGAGGGGGGGGGGGGGGGGGGGGGGGCACATTAGGCCACTGAGAACCATGTCAATATGTCCCAGTTACTAATTATCTGATGTGCACAGACATATAGTTCCTCCAATAATCACCCCCCAGTTGTAATCCTGTGTCCCTGCTTTAATTGCCTGTATTTATCCTGGTATATGCCAAATGCAGGTCAACAAAGAACAAGCATCAAGAGTATTTGTTTGACATTGTTTTGTATTCATTCAAGGCGATACTTGAATGAATACGGCAGACTAATTAGTTAAAGCACTTTAAAATGAGATTAAATTAAATAATCCTTTAGTTCCACAGCGGGGGATTTGGCAAGATTACAAAAAATAATAGATTAATATTGTCCAATTGAATGGAATGGTTATTGCACAGTGGGTTGAATAGAATATAAATATACTTTATTAATCCCCAAGGGGAAATGTGTGGACACAGTAGCACCAATAAACTAAACACACAAGGATAAAATATAAGAAAGAAAGAAACAGTGACTGTGCATAAAGTATACAAAGTGAAATATAAAATACAAAATAAAAATAAATATATATATATATATATACACAATATATGTGCAAATACAGCAGTGTAAAATTTAATAAAATATAGACAAAATGCAAAGTGTGTGTATGTTATTGCAATAGGGAAGGGAAGGGAAGATATGCTGTATATAGCAGATTGATATGCTGTATATAGCAGATTGATATGCTGTATATAGCAGATTACACATCGATACTTTCATATATCTCTCTCAGTGGCATCGGGTTTGTAGGTGTAGGTGGCCTCCGTTTCGTAATGTAAGCGTTGTAAAGTTAAACTGCACATTTCTAGCTGCGGTGAACATTTATTTAATCTAAAATATAATATACTGAATTGAGCCTTTCTTCCGGGCGCCACCACAGACGAGCGCTTTATTACAGCATCCAACCCACGTCACCGCCGTGAGAGACTGATCATCGGCAAACATAAACACTGTACCCAAACATTCATGGAGGAGAGGACAGGATTCCCTCCGCTCTAACCTTCTTGTCTCGTCCTCCCCTCCGGAAGGTTCCGGGTCCCTCACTGCGGCCCTGGAGGTGTCCTCGGGCCGCAAGGCCACCGTGATCGGCAAGCCCAGCCGCTTCATGTTTGAGTGCATCTCCAGCCAGTTCAGCGGGGTGGAGCCCGCCCGGTGCCTGATGATCGGCGACCGCCTGGAGACGGACATGCTGTTCGGCTCCAACTGCGGCTTCGACACGGTGCTCACCCTCACCGGCGTGTCTCAGCTGGAGGACGCCCAGCGGTACCTGGACGGCGAGCCGGCCGCCGACCGCGGCCTGGTGCCCGACTACGTGGTGGACTCCGTCGCCGACTTCCTGCCGGCGTTCGAGGAGCTGGACGACGAGCAGAACGATTGACGGAGTCCTCCTCCTCCTCCTCCTCCTCCCGCCCCCCCGGCGTCGAGCGCTTCTCCCGCATTTCCAAGTGCGATGTTTAGTCTGGCGTTTGCAAAGAAAAAACCACGTTACCCGTCCACGATGATCAAAAACCCAGAGGTGCTCCTCGGCAACGATCCAGCGCGTACCTCGGTGTTCCTTTTTGTGTTGTGCCCATTTGTGACTTGGCAGTTGCTGTCGGTGTTTATATTAATCTCTGAATATTCTGCACTTTCCCCTCCGTAGATTTCACAAAGTCGTGTGTGTGTGATGGGTTTTGAGCATCCAGAGGTATTTTTGTAAAGCCATGAATTGTTCTATAACGGCGTTCATGCGTATAAGATTAGTATATATTCAGCCCAAAGGGGCAGCCGTGTCCTCATAAGGCCGAAGGGTTTTCTCATACGCGTTTATTTCATGGCGAGAGGCGGACGATTAATACAGCGCGAGTTCTTCTCGGCTTCCTCTCCGTGCTCCTTGTGCCAACATCCATCCGAGGGCCGAGCAGCTTCCCGGATCTCAGTCGTACTGTTGTGAAATGTGGATGTTGTTAATGTTTTGCCATATAGCGCATGCCAGCGACGACAATAAAAATCCCTTAAAACGAACCCTGACCGTGTCCTCGTCTCGTTCACCTCAAGCACGATAACAACGCCACAAACCAAACACAATATATATATTAGTTTAATTGTTTGAATCCAGCAGATATCCAGCATCTCTTCGGCCGCGTCGGGTTCCCATCGTTGTCTCGATGCGTAGCAGCTTCCAGAACCCCACACGCTACTCTCTTTGCTAACTGATATAAATTAACTAAATAAATCAATATATGTACTTTTTAACTGGTTTATGCAATACTTTATTCTGCATCATTTGGCAAGAGCTTGGGCTGAACAGCGAAGACGGACTGATGTCACACGGAGGAGGACTTTGGTCGCAGCGGTCGAGTCACTCAGGGCCGCCGCGCTGTGGAGAAACACGGACGGAAAAGATCCTCAATACTGTGGATAAAACTCTACTTGGGTTTACATTTCCATCCTTTATAAACTTCATTACAATACATTTCTTTAGTGTAAAGTCCAAAGATGACGAAGCAGCTTTTTCGTAAATCGAGGGCAGCGTTACGCTCTGACCGACAACCTGAAGCTTTAAGCAGGGTTCTTACACATGTTGACCAGTGGATTTTCAGGACTTTTCCACGACTATTTCATGCCTTTAAGCCACATGCCCATGACCAAACTGAAATCTCGGTATAAACATGAACAATTTAGAACATTGTGCGTATTGAGAGCGTACGCCGTCTTATATTTTGAGTGTCTTTCTTTAAAAAAAATATTAATTATTTCAAACTCTCTGTAAATGAACATGTGATTATAACACATTTTCATGACTTTTCCAAAACTTTTATGATTTAAGTTTTTTCCATGACTTTTCCAGGCCTGGAAATGACCATTTTAAAATGCCATGACTTTTCCAGGTTTCCCATGACCGTACGAACCCTGTTTGAGGGACAACGCGGTCGGCCCAGTGCTCGGCGGTCGGCGCCCTCACCTGGATGTACTCCATTTCCTCCGCTGCCAGAGCTCTCCTGCGGTACCTCGCAGGGAGCAGCTGAATGGAGGCCAGCGAATCCGGCGTGCCAGAAATCAAGGTCAGCGGTACACGGGGTCTCGATGGCAGCGGCGCCGTCAGGGCGCTGTGCGGCGAGGAGTTAATCGCTAACGTTTTCAGAGCCTCTTGGACTAGGAAAGGAGGAAGAGGAAAAGTTCACTGATTATTACAAAGAAAAGGCAACATGCGGAGCACAAAGCAGAAATCATTGATGGGGAAACACTCAGTTTCTAGAGCGAAATTCACTCAATCCGTGCCGAATGTTGATTACACCATAAATCACAGGAGGGTTTACGGCGACACAAAAGCTGTTTTTAGGGTGGGGTCCTTCATTTAGGTCAGACCCCGGTCCACTTTCTCCACGCTCACCATTGGGCCGCGGGACGGCCTGTCTTTGGGGGAACTTGATCAGAGGGGCGCGAGGACGGATAGCCTGCAAACAGACACACACACACACACACACACACACGCACACACACACATCGGATCAGGCAGCTGTGAGACTCGCGTGTCAGTTAACCAAAAAACGCAGACATGGTGTGTGTGCGTGTGGCAGAAACTTAAAAACAGCGGCAGCTCAAAGGTACTGGTGTGTGAGATTTAAGTGATGAGGTCAGACTGACTAACGTTGCTTCATACTACTGCTGCAACTACGGATCAGAGTGAAGCGAGAAGCAGGCTCCTGGATGCTTGTAAACTACTTCCATCTCGACAATACATTAACTAACCAACACAAGGAAATCAAATCGATCAACACATGTAAAGCGTAACGATTATATATTTACTGGGGTACGCATTTGTCCCCTTAACCCTCCTATTACCTTTGTGGTCAATTTGACCCCATTCAATATTTAACATCATTTTTCTTTCCTTCCTATTTCATGACTTTTCCTGATTTATTGGGAACAACTGGGAAAACATAAAATTCACATGATACGTTTTCAATGTCCTAAACACAACTTGTACGCATCGGTGCTCTTCGGGGTCAATTTGACCCTATAAGAAATATCAACTTTTTACAAACATTGGTTTTGGTTGTGTATTTTTATTTATTTAAAGGGATATTTAGGTCATCAACAAACAAACATAAAATACCTGACACTTAAAATTGAGAAACAACATAAATTCTAATAAGTTTCTGGAGGTTTAAATTGCTGAGCTCAAATTGAACCCACGGGTAAAATATGTTAGTAAATTTGAAGGGAACAGGAGAGTACATTTGTGTGACGTCACGTGTTTATCAGTGTCCAGCTGATTCCTGAGCTCTAAGCTAGCTGCACCGCGCACACAGGACTCGACACACTGAACTAACAGCTGAAGTGCCAACGTGTCGGTGTTACGGTTTAACAGGCGACCGTGTTAACTGGAGCCCTTTCAGCGGAAGACGTCCGTTGTTGTCGTGGTTACGACGGCCGTTCGAAAATAAGGCTATAGAACACGTATAGATGTCCTCGTGAATACGGCTTTGGTTTAATGTTGTAATATATAATGTATATAAGATATATAATATAGTGTCAACCCCTATACATACTAATATATACTATACTAATTAAACAATGTAGCATTCACGGGGTATAGCGACGTGTTCTCTTCCCGTTTTCAACACCTGTCTAACTACGACAACAACGGACGCGTTCGGTTCAAAGTCGCCAGTTAACACGGTCGCGTCTTAAACCGTAACACCGGACACCTTTCCCTCGCCGTCTCGTGCACGGTGCGCGTCTTCCGTCGCCGCCTTGACACCACAACGAGTAAAACAAGGACGTCAACAAGGGTACGGCGGCTTTTGTCTCCCAGAAAAAAGGCCTCATTACAAATAAAAGCGTGTCACCAGTCCAGCCCGAATGAAAGACGACGTGTTGGACTTCTCAAAAACAGTCCGACCTCAACACGCGGGTGTCCGTCGGTGGTTTAAATCTCGGGAGCTCCGTTACCTGGATCACTCGGGCGGCGGGTGCTGCCATTTTGGAACTGACTTTGCTTCCCATGACGACCTCCGCGGGTTCACTTCCGGTATCGATCGGCTACGTGTAGCTGCGGAGAGACACCACCAGAGGGCGCTGTTGTGGCTGTGACCTGTACGGGATATACCATAACACGCAGAGTGGTCCAGAGGATGCGGGTCGTGGTCACGGTGCGGAAGGATGGAGGGGGACAATTAGCCTCTAGAAGCCTCCATGAATAGACTCAACAACATTTAGGGGATACGGCGATGACATGTGCTAAGGATAGAAGGTCAATAATATGGCTGAGTGTTCAGTCTTTATTATTTACCTTATGTCTAGTTAGATATTTACCTCTTTAGCGAAGCGGCCGTCTGATATGTTGACCCAGTGGTTGTCCTGAGAGGTCAAATCCTCAGGTCATACTGCAGTCCAGTCGTTCCGGGTTGTGAATTAGCCTCCTGTCAAAAAAGGACATACCAAAATAGAGAAACAAAAGACCTTAATCCGCTGTGAAGGACAACCAGTCGAGGTTAAATGAGGCTCTAAAGGCTTGTCTTCGCCATTAAGCTAATAAAAGGCAACACTTTTGTTTGTGTGAGGGCTAAAATACCAATACAAGCCTGCTATGCTAGGGCAAAGATAAATATTGTACCCGCTACCTCTGAATCCACTCCGCTGTTAAAAAAAAAAGGTCAAGTAAGGCTTGTCCAATCAACGACAAGTATCAGAGATCGTTTATAAAGCAAGATGTGTCACCAGCAGAAAACTCCTAATCGAGCACAGGCACGAATCTCTAAAGCTGCATCGCAATTCGCAAATACATAAAATAAATAAATAAATATAAATATATATATATATATATATATATATATATATATATATATATATATATATATATATATATATACAAAAATCATCACACTCATTACAGCCGAAATAAATAGTATGACCAAATATAGCTCAATCACCTTGGCTCTCTATAATGTTAAAGAGTTACACAAGACCACATTGTTATGCTGCTTACTAAATTTTCATAATGTACACTAACCATATTTTTTAAACTCCATGTCCCTTTATGTGACGTAGACTCAAGATGAAATGACCCTGATGACATAAACCTGACATTTATCATTTTAATTTATCTGTAATATTGTAATCGAAAATATTTGTCTTTGTCTTTGTAACATTAATTTGTGAACCCCACATTCACATAACCTTTGAAATAAGACTAACAGATAGCTTTTTACTTCATCTTTCCGACAAGGCTCTTTGTAAGTGTGCTCAGTGGCGTGTGGGCAACAGCGCCATCTACCGGATCCCAATACTCATCGCAGGATTCTCGAAAGCCTTTAAAATGTTTGCTGAAATTCCACATTCATAAACCATGACGGTCATCTCCAACCCTTTGATCATAGTGTGATAGTAGAGACTTTACAAACCTCTTTGCCATTGTTATTATATGACATAATGTTGCCTGAATATTACATTATTAGAATATTTGTATTACCCGTCAATGCATTGAAGCGTAGCTCATTTTCAGCAATGCTAAGTCTATGTTCTCCTGCACTAGAGTTATAAGTGTGTGTTTGCATGGCGTCACGATCATCACATCCCATATGCACCCACGAGGGAACGGTAAACATCGTTCACAGCAAGAAACTTCACCTCAACAGTCCAGTGGCCAATTCACATTTTATTAGTTCTTTTATTAAACAAACGGATCCAAACTGAGTCACGAAGAACAAAAAAGTTTCCGATCTTAACGCGGGCCGACTCCTCACTTGAACCCCTCGCCCCCCGTGGCTGCTCGCACGTTGTTTCTTTCAGATCACACGGTTCGGTGACTCTCAAGTGAAGATTCGGCCCCTGGCGTTACGTTTGTTGGCTGCATCACAGTCTGCATCACCGCCTGCTTGTGCGACGAAGACTCAGTTGCTCTTTGACCTGTCGAACAGCGTCTTGAGCTGGTCCTTAGAGGTGGCCTCTGTCTGCTGCATCAGATCGTTGTGGCCCTTGGTGACGCCCCAGCTGTCGGGGGCGGACATGGAGGGACACAGGGGGCGGCCGGAGGCCGGCTTCAGGTTCTCCCAGTAGTCACGGCGAGCTCTAGAACAGACGAAGAGCCCACGCCCGTTAGCATTCCCCGCTTCACATTTTTAAAGGTGCATATTCACGGCACTAAAAGTAACACAGTCTCCTCTCACCTGGCTCTGACCCAGGGCTTGGTGTGCATCTCCAGACCGGCTCCCCAGCTGCCGTGCTTCTCCGACGCGGCGGGGAGGAAGCCCCTCTCGGGGGCCAGCTCCTCGGCCACCGCCCGGATGTGGTAGGCCTCGAACCCGCAGCAGCCGCCGATGAAGCGGATGCCGGCGTTGTAGGACTCTCTGGCGAACTTGTGCATGTCCCAGCGCGACAGGATCCTGGGCTCCAGACCTGATGGCAGATCGACACTCATGAGATCCCACAACCGCGGCTGTTTTCTGGATGCAGAACGCACTTTTTTGTCTTTTAATTTCCGAGCAAATTTATATTTTACCGAAGGGGAATTCTGGCAGATCGATGAATCCCTGACAGCTGCAGTCGGGGGTGTGGTACGCCAGGGGCTGCACCATGTAGTGAGCCTTCAGCCCGGCCTTCTCCACTCCCGCCTTCATCATCTTCACAGCTTCCACACAGGTCATGGGGTCAAAGTGGCAGTTGACGCCGATAATCTGGGCACCTGCATGGGGAACACGATCATCGGGCTGTTACTGGGGAAGAGGCTTGTGTGGTTTGGGTTAAATCTATCAGGCCTTTCACATGTGGTTGATTCCCTTTTGATGCTGATAGCATGTTGGTATCCAACCACACGTGGTGCTCATGGGTGTATGAAACAGACACTGGACCCACCTGCTTTGGCCAGCCTGACAGCGCACTCTGCAGGAGAAACGCCGTGCATGTCTCCCTCGGGTCCGATGCACATGGAGGCCGCCACGGGCTTCCCGGTCTCCTTCAGCACCTCCACGGCCCACACAGCCTCCTCCACGTGCTCAAAGTACTGCAGGACAGAGACATCTATGAACATCCACGGGGGGGGGTTACGGTGAATGATTTTTATTTAAATGATCTCTACCTCAGCAATCAGGAAGTCGACGTCCTTCTTGATGAACACGTCCAGCTGTTTCTTCAGGATGGCCTTCACCTCCTTCTCGCTCTTGCAGCTCAGGTAGGACGGGGTCTGACACACTCCTCCGGCCACCAGGGCGTCGCCCTCGTTGGCGACCTCGCGGGCCAAATCGCAGGCGGCCTCGTTGATCTGAGCTCCCTGCGCGGATGAAAGGAAGAAAACAAACAGGTGGGTGAAACAAAGCCCAGAACCCTCTGAGCTCAGTGTTGGGTGCAGGGTGGGCCGGCCGCCTGCAGGGGGCGCTGCTCATGCTCGTGGACTCACGGTGAAGCTGAGCTTGTTGCCCCTGTTCTGCAGTTTGTCGTCACTGGCGTAGAAGGTGAAGGTCTGCATGACATTGGCTCCGGCCCTCAGGAACTCCCTGTGCAGCTGTCGCACTGAAACCACAACCACCATCATGAGGCAAACCCTCGAGCAAACACACCTGGACTAAATCCACCTGAAGGTCGTTTGCAGCGGCTCCTTCTCACCTGCTTCGGGGTACTCCGAGGCCGCCTCCGGGGTCCAGGGACCGGCCTTCACGTAGCCCCTCTTCTCCAGGGCGAACACAAAGCCTCCATCGCCGATCACCACCTCCCCGGCGTCGAGACGCTCCAAGATTCCCTGTGGAGGCGGATCAGCGTGAGCTCGGAACGACGTCGATCGAACGGGTTTAGTTTAAAAACTAGGTCCGAGGAATATGCATCATGCCTCATGCATATGTTCCAAAGTCCAGTGCTAGCACACACACCCTCGGTGACCCTGAGGCAGCATGTCATGTCAGAGAGCAGCTGCACGGCTCCCATTGGCTGACGGCCCTGAACCTTCTGACTCCGGCGCCAACAAGCTGAACAACATATGTTCTACTTTCTTTGTCTTTATTGCTCTTGAGTGTCTGCAACGTGTTTTTGCATCTACACTCGGTCTTGAGGTGATGAGTTTGGCATTAGATAGTTTGTAGATGTTTTAATTTTATTTATTTTTATTGATTGCTTCACTTATTTGAATGTATGAAAAGCCCCACCCCGTGCGCTCATGTCATGAACCAGATCAGAACCACACCAGAGTGACATGTGTCCGTCCCCGGATTCTTAAACATGACACATGGTGGAATTTCTGCAATAAAAAGTTCTTCACTAATTTCAAGAATAAATACTTCAAAGTCACTGGTAATGAGAGATTAATATGATCGCCATCGATATCTGAGGAAAAACACCTGTCACTGGGAAACGAGGCCTCCAGAAGAGTTTGAATCGGGACGCGTGTCCAAGTTTCATAACTTCTTGCATACGTCCACCTCCCGGATGCATCCGCCACCTTCACGCACACGTTCTCACATACCTTCTTTCCTGGTGCCATAATCCTGCAGCTGTGTGGACCCCTGACTGATCAGACTGAGAGACTGAAGCAACGCTGGAGAGAAGCCGGGCCCGCTATAAATCCCTCTGGAGCAGGGGAGGGGTCCAGCTGGGAGCTTCTCTGATTGGCAGCGGGCTCATGTTACAACTGCAATGTTTACGTGTTTTCCTCTCCTCCTGCTAGTTTGTGGGTTTCTGTCTTTTTGGACCCTGATTAGACGAGTCCGACTCTGTGGGCCACGTTCACCACGCCGCGGGGGGGGGGGGGGGGCTTCTAATCGTGCATGTGTGACATGTGGGACATATTCATATTCTCTTCACTCATATTCCACACTGACGACACGCAGCCGTGAGATGAGGTGACACACTCAGGTTTATTTGTTGGGGTTCACACAGTAATACTCCACAAAGCGCAGCATCGCCGCTACAAGTGCTTTTCCATCTCCAGACTGAACTTCTCCCCCTCCCCCCCCTCATGCGGAGGACTTGGACTTCTTCTGCATCTCCAGCACGTGCTGCATTTCCTGGCTGCTGGTGGCCTCTTTGTGCTGCAGCAGGGCATCGTGCCCCTTGGTCACGCCCCAGCCCTCCGGCGTGGACATGGACGGGCACTTGGGGCGGCCGGATGCGGGAGCCAGATTCTCCCAGTAGTCCCGGCGGGCCCTAGAGGGGACGGAGACACGGGTCAAACACGGGGGACGAGACACACCCAGTAATATACTCGTCATTTACGCGTGTGCATCTTTGTATTCTTCTATTGTATTTATTGTCTGGGTTACCTGGCTCTGACCCAGGGCTTGGTGTGCATCTCCAGACCAGCGCCCCACATGCCATGTTTCTCTGAGCCGGGGGCCACGACCCCCCTCTCGGGGGCCAGCTCCTCCGCTATGGCTCTGATGTGGTAGGCCTCATACCCGCAGCATCCGCCGATGAAGCGGATGCCGACGTTGTAGGCCTCTCTGGCGTAGTCGTGCATGTCCCAGCGGGTCATGATCCTGGGCTCCAGGGCTGAGGGAGGAAAAAGGAGGCGACTGTGAGAAGCTGGCGACTACACAACGTTTTTTTTCTTTTAATGTTCGAGCAAATTTATATTTTACCGAAGGGGAATTCTGGCAGATCGATGAATCCCTGACAGCTGCAGTCGGGGGTGTGGTACGCCAGGGGCTGCACCATGTAGTGAGCCTTCAGCCCGGCCTTCTCCACTCCCTCCTTCATCATCTTCACAGCTTTCACGCAGGTCATGGGGTCAAAGTGGCAGTTGACTCCCACAATCGCGGCACCTGGGGAACGGAAGGTCGTAGGGTCAGCGTCGTCAGGTGACCCGGCTGACCCCGGAGTGAAGCGGGGCGCGGGGCGGCGTCCTACCGGCCTTCACCAGCCTGACGGCGCAGTCTCCGGGCGAGACGCCGTGCATGTCCCCCTCCGGTCCGATGCACATGGAGGCGGCCACGGGCTTCCCGCTGGTCTTCATCACCTCCACGGCCCACACCGCCTCCTCCACGTGCTCGAAGTACTGCGGAGACAACACAGTCACCGCCGGGCGCTCGCACGCCGCACGCATCCTGTTCGAGTCTCGGAAACGGAGCGAGCGGAACCCACCTCGGCAATCAGGAAGTCCACGTTCTTCTTGGTGAACACGTCCAGCTGCTTCTTGAAGATGGCCTTCACGTCCGTCTCGCTCTTGCAGCTCAGGTAGGACGGCGTCTGACACACGCCGCCGGCCACCATGGCGTCTCCTTCATCGGCGACCTCCCTCGCCAGGTCGCAGGCCGCCTCGTTGATTTTCGCCCCCTGAGAGAACATCGCAGTTGATGGAAAAAGGTCACGACCGGTACAGGGGGGGGGGGGAGGAGCGGTATTTGGTATTTGTTGGGGGATGCAGTCAGACACTCACACTGATTTTCAAGTTCTGACCCCTGTTCTCCAATTTGTCGTCGCTGGCGTAGAAGGTGAAGGTCTGCATGACGTTGGATCCTGCTCTCAGGAACTCCCGGTGCAGCTGCCGCACTGATGGACACACACACACACACACACACACACACACACACACACACACACGCACGTTTGAAGCTTGTAGGTCTGTGTCGAGACACAGGGAGTGGGCGTCGGTGCTCGTCTCACCGGCTTCGGGGTGTGTGACGGCGGCCTCGGGGGTCCACGGCCCGGCCTTCACGTAGCCCCTCTTCTCCAGCGCGAACACGAAGCCCCCATCGCCGATCACCACCTCGCCGGCGTTCAGGCGCTCCAGGATCCCCTGTGGGAGCCACACGAGGAGGTCCGAGGGAACACATGAGCGCCACGCTGAAGGGCACGTATACACTTTAGATATTCTGTAGGTTACTTCGGGGAACAGTTCCAAAAACAGTTTTAAAAATCCAAGATAATCCACAGTCCCACAGTTGGGACCATATTTATGAAGGAACGACATAATAGTTAATACAAGCTCTGTGGAACAAGTTAGGCATGATTTCTGGAAAAAAATAAATTGCTGTAGAGTTTTTCAAATGTTTATATTTGTCATTTTCAACTCACACAATAAATAGCTCTACAGGATAGAGAGAACGTGTATTTCTTTACTTGAATTAACTGTCCCTTTAATATATATATATATATTTTTTAGATGCGTGCTGTTAAAGACAATACACGAGCATTTGACAACGACAGATGTGTTGCAGTTTGCAGCCGATGAATAGTGTGCTATTAAAATGTTCTGATTCCCGTGCAAAGGTGCAAAGATAAAAGCGGTTGTCATCCTGAGACTCTCGGGCCGGGACTGCTTTACTCTGGTTATTCCACAAACCACATGCACGCTTTGCACAAACAGCCTGCAGCCACGACCCACACCGACTACATGTCACACATCACTATCTAGAAGGTGGAATGAGATGTGTGCAATATAAATGCAGTACGGTCTGGAGGTGCATCTACCTTCTTGCCAGGTGCCATCTCTTCTTCCCGGTGTCAGTTGGAGCACTTGGTAACAGCGACCCCCTTTATCGGCCCGGAGAGTGCAGAGGGTCGGCCCTCACCGGCTTTATACTGCTGGGGGAATATGGGAGGATTTAATTTCTGGTGCCAAATTCATGTCAAATTGGCACATCTCTGTTTGGACATTGGGCAACCCTATTTTGCTCACGGGTCAATGACGAAGGTACGGGCATCCGCCGGGACATGGTTATGTTACAGAAAGAGCCAAGTGCTTTTTTAATGATTATATTAATACCTCCAGTTGAACATTAACAATTTGTGCTGTTTTACAACTACAGTTGGGTTAATGGTGGGCCGCTGTGCAGCGTAATACTGGACACAAAGTCTCAAATGTGAGGGTTTACTTTGAGAATGCAAATCCCATTCCTGCAAAAGAAGCATTTAGTTAAGACTTTCATACGTTGTTATTTGATAACCAGCCAGTTTTTTCATCAAACCAAATCCCCCAGGTGTCGGTCTCCTTCGTGTGACCCTGAACACGTCTGATGCAATCTGACTTATGGCGTCCTCACCGTTGGAACCGTCTGCAAAGGCCTGAAGAGATAAGCTTGCATTATGCACCTCTGTCCAATACCTGCTTGTCCTGAGACACAAGCCTGATAAGGCTGGCAATGATCCATCACCCTGCATGCGAGGGGCCGATACAGCTCATACTTTTATATGAACATCATATGACAGAAGGGTGGTTTGTGTATCTTAATCTTCTGAAGGGAAGCTTTCGCATGAATGTTAAAAAAAAAGTCATTTTCAAGCAAACAGGGCCAACACGTGGTGAGAAACTTTGTTTTTTACTTTAATGCAATGTTTTTGGACTTTGTACCTTTGGTTGAATTAAACTTTTGTGGACGTCACTTTTGTCCAATATATGTTTAAACATCTCTTTAGACAAGGACATCACTCAGCTGGCTGCTGCTCCTGACAGATATGTTTTAAATAATTCAGCGCAGCTTTTCCTGAACCGTATTCTCTTATCGACCGAGACATGGATCAAACAACACATGCTGCCTTCAGAGGGTTCCCGGTTAACCAGTAACACCTCCTATTCTGCCCCTTATTCTGTCGTCCTTGGTGGCCTTATTTATTTTGCAGCTCTGTCCGCTCCGGGTCAAGCCAGTTTCAGGGGGAGTGTTTCGAGATAGGCCTCTCGGAGGTGTTCATCAACAGAGTCAAGGTTCAGAAGTAAGACTCCTAATCTATAGTTCACAATAAAGTTTCTTCAGCATGCATTGGAGTTGCATAGAACCTGTTACCCTCTGCCCATCTGATGGCTGTTCATAAAACACTGTTGCATCCCACAAATGGATTCCTGCACTCACTTTTTAATTTGCAAAAATCCGCAAAACCAAGACAAATCAACATTTTTATAGTTCTAGATATGTTTTACATGATAAGCCCTGATATTGCACTATGTGCTATTCCCATTGTCTGTAGTTTAGTTTAGTTTATTATATGTTACTATATGTGTATTATATGTATATATGTTAGTATTATATGTATAGGTTTGGTATATGTCTTAGCATGTTGTATATTTATCTTGCATATTTAGTAAGGTTATTATATGTGTCAGAGTACGTTATGTTATGTTGTATTATGGTTGTGTGTTATGCTGTGGTAGTTGTTGTGTGGTGCCTTGTCCTAAGAATGTCAGTGTCCAATCTGACCCTGTGTCATTCTGTGCATCTGACAATAAAAGACTTGTAACTTGTAACTTGTAAATAAGCTCCGACAAAAACAAGTGAAACGTGAGGATAAGAAGGACTGGCACTCTGTGGCCTTTAGACTGTTATATCACAGGGCGCCTGAAACTGGTGGGATGGAGATGGCTCAACGCTCCTCTCCAGTCATACGTCCAACAGAAGACAATAGTTCCTCCTCACAGTGGACTGGTACGAGGAGAGGAGTGGGCTTCTGTCTTCTGGCAGCGCAGCAGGGCCAACGGGAAGGTGTTTACGTGTACATGAACTAAACGCTCCTTCCTTCGTATGAGGAGCGTTTGTTTACATGTTTACGAGTTTGTGTAAGAGCCCCCCCCCCCCCCCCCCCCCCAGTGAACTGACCTACATGTAGACACACAATGAAGTGACCGAAGAAAGCATGGAATGATGAAATAGGTTATATAAAGGGGCTTCTTTCTTCTAGTGATGACCTTCTTTTTGGATTCAAACCCCCCCCCCCCATTTGCTTGTGAGGTTGCACCATAAATCCTGTTCTGTGAAATATATCTTCCACGTCCTATTTCTCCTGGGTTGTTCCAATTATTCCAGTTGAGGGTATCATCTTTTATCTTTTTTCACAACCGGTTCTCGCAGGCTGAGGCTGGACCTGAGGTCACCGGAGCAGGGGGAGGGGGAGGGGAGAGGGGGGGGGGGGCACAGTTGGGACGGAGCTGAGGTGGTTGAAGGGGGTGAGGGTGTGAGAGTGAGGGTTTGGGAGTGAGGGTTTGGGAGTGAGGGAGTGAGGGTGTGAGAGTGGGGATGTGAGAGTGAGGGTGTGAGAGTGAGGGTTTGGGAGTGAGGGTTTGGGAGTGAGGGTTTGGGAGTGAGGTTTTGAGAGTGAGGGTTTAGGAGTGAGGGTGTGAGAGTGAGGGTTTGGGAGTGAGGGTGTGAGAGTGAGGGTTTGAGAGTGAGGGTGTGAGAGTGAGGGTGTGAGAGTGAGGGTGTGAGAGTGAGGGTTTAGGAGTGAGGGTTTGGGAGTGAGGGTGTGAGAGTGAGGGTGTGAGAGTGAGGGTGTGAGAGTGAGGGTGTGAGAGTGAGGGTGTGAGAGTGAGGGTGTGAGAGTGAGGGTTTGGGAGTGAGGCGATGCTGGGAAACAATTTGAGGCATTAGAGAGTGTGGCTCTTCTTCTGTCGGGACATTTGTTCTGTGAGTGATCTTGGCTGTGAGTGACCTTGGCTGAGTTCAGGTTAACTATTAACTCCTAATGAACTGATAAAGTGTCGCTCTTTTGCTCAGGTGGCAACACACGTCGGACGGCGATAGGTTGGCAAGTTCATTTTTTTAATTGTGCGCCCAATTTCTTCTGTCTGCAACTTAAAGTGCAGCGATTGTGAGAGGTAGACCATGCGCTGAAGGCAGTGGGCCTCATGTGCACCCACCACTGACCCGCCACTGACCCGCCACTGACCCGCCACTGACCCGCCACTGACCCACCACTGACCCACCACTGACCCACCACTGACCCACCACTTCTCTCCCTCCATAACTCTCACATATGGTCCGTTGTAGGCGTTGCTACTCTCTCTCTCTCTCTCTGTTTACTTCCACTCCCTCCTTTGGGCCAATCACAGCTCAAGCTGAGGAAGACGTTCTGCTGAAACCGTCGATTCTTTGCGGATTTGTGGGCCACCGAAAGAGAGAGAGAGAGAGAGAGAGAGAGAGAGAGAGAGAGAGAGAGAGAGAGAGAGAGGGAGAGAGAGAGAGAGAGAGACAGGGAGAGGGAGAGAGGGAGAGAGAGAGAGAGAGAGAGACAGGGAGAGGGAGAGGGAGGGAGAGAGCACTCTGTGTGTTGCCTTCGTACAGAAGTATCATCTGGTTGCACTGCTCTAATCATGACTTCTCATTAGGAATTGTTTTAAGTTTTAACATGTGCAACAAAAAGGAGCCATTCCAAATGATACACTGTCATACTACTTTGGGACACTAGAGGGCGCACTAGTGCACTTCCTTCAGTTAGTGCAGTGGGCTTTCTCTCTCCAGCACACTAGATACAGGGAGGTGTTCATGGCTCGCCTCCTTTTTTACTCTCTATGTAATTGGATTTTTTGTATCCCCACATTTTGTATTTTATATTATAGTGACAATCTCCTAAATTACAAATGTTCCCCTCATCAGAACATACAGATTGATTTGTTTTCACGGCTCAGTTGTGTCACACGTAAAGTTAAGAAAGGAAGGTTTGATCCCACCTGGAGCTCACTGTCATGAAGCGGCCACGCTTTTCATCACCCTCTTCCTCTCATTGCCTCTTGGTGAGGGGAAGCTGGGGAAGGTTTACCATGACGTACCTTTCAACTGCTCCTCCTCATCTCCTGGCTGTGCAGGAACCTCAACAGCTGCTCCTTGGATATACACAAAAAGGAGAACACATCATCAAATATCAGCCAGATGAGAGGAAATAAAATCCTGGGCTTGCATGGATGCAGGTCATTGATTTGTTCTGTTTTTTGTAATCACGGCCGCAGCGTTATGAAAAGCATTCTTGAGGAATGAGCCTCTTCAAATATCCCACTGAGTTAAACGTTGATGTTGCTCTTTTGTTTGTTAGCAACCGCAGACGAGTTGTCCAAACACAACTCATGAAGTCACCTGCATCTAAGCGGGTTGTGTTTATTTTGGCAAAAAGAAACTAAGAGTGGCGTTGCTGACGCTGATTAGATTTGAACACTCGGTGTAATTTTACGGGAACAAGTCCAGAGATGCTGCTGCGTAATAACCCCCCCCCCCCCATGTCTGCAGCTCGATTCAAATGTTGAGATTAGTAGAAGGTGGATTGTCAGATGAATAACAATTTTTATAAGCAAAGAGTCAAAATATTTGGACAATACGTGGCCAAAGTACACCAAAGTATACTTTTCAAAATCACCCTCTAAGATGTTCTCAAGTTTAGGTATTCATGACTCAGACCCAGATTGAGGAGCTGTTTTTGTTCATGGGATGAAGTTATACAACTTAGTTGTCAGCACACTCAGCTGGCCGTTGTCGGCGCTGTTGACAACTGCACCAGTACTCGCTTTGTATGACTTGAGCAAGTGTAACCCACTGATTGGCTCAGGGAGGAAAAACCTTTAATTGGCCAATCCCGGACCCGAGTCCTAATAGATATCCGGGTCAAGGGGGGTCACTTCCTGTTTCGTTTGGGTGCAAACAGCGGTTGTCACAAATTCCCCACCTTCATAGTTAAATGTGTCCTCCTTACATGTTTAATTAACTCTCCTGTCATTCCAGATCCTGTCATCCTCACCTGATTGTCCCTCATTCCCTTCACCTGGTCCTCACGCCCTTCTCACCTTCCTCTGACCACCTCGTTAGTCCTTCATTCCCTTCACCTGGTCCTCACGCCCTTCTCACCTGCAGCCCCTCCCCTCGTTAGTCCCTCACTATTTAGCTCCCCCACTTCCACTTGTCCTCTGCCAGATTGTCTTGTGTTTCACGGCCAAAACCTTCCAGCGAATCTCTAGTGCTATTTCTGATCTGCCTGTTACGACCCTGTTCACCTACTTGATATTTGTTGCCTGCCCCTTTTCGGATTTGTCGCCCTGTCTGATGGACCACCTGGTTTTGACCCTGCCTGAAACAATAAGTAAACAGCCTCCTCCTGAAATCCTGTGTTTGTTGTGCTTTTGGGTTCCAGTCCCTGTAACCATTACAGCGGTCAGGTTTTTGAGATGATACTAACTTTGTATCAGATGAAGATGGCGAGCTACCCACGAGTTGGATGAACACAACTGCCCACTGTGACGTTTCTTTTCATTATAAATATGTGTACTTGATTTATTTTTATGTTCAGTAAAAGCCCTTAAACTCAACTATTTGATTTGGTGTTTTTCACACACACGACCTGAGCTCCATGGCCGAACCTAGAGACAACGTCATAGACTTTGGAAAATAAATCTTGAAATTGAGCCACAGGTCACACAAGCCCACGGACGCAAGTCGTTATGGACTGGGGGGGTGTACTCCGTCAGCTCCACGGGGAGTAGTGGAAACCTGTGGCATGTTGCTCCGGACGCCTCACTGAAACATCAACACGCTACGCCCAAACAGAAAAGAAAGCTCTGCCTGGTGTGTGGGCGTGCGAGGACTCTGACAGATACCTCAATGGACTGCAGCAGTTCAAGCTGATCACTGACCGCACGCCTCTGGTCCCTCTCATTAACAGCCGCAGCCTGGACAATGTCCATATGTGATGTCAGCGTCTCCATGAGATGACACCCTGTCACGCAGTCCACTGGCCAGCACATGCACAGAGACACACACACACAGTGAGGTGGCATGCTACGTGGCGAGTGTGAATGGCGGCAATAGCCGACGCCAAACTGCTGTCAGTTGAGAAGCTCATAAAGAAAAGACGGCCTGAACTCTCAAGCAATGTGCCCATGGACGCGAGAGAGAACGTTCGAGTAGAGTCATAGGAACCAGTAAAGGAGACACACGGCCATTAAAACCAGCTGAGCACATTAAGAAGCCTCGATTGGCTTTGATCTACAGCGGCGATGTTGTGTCACGACTGTTGTAGAGAGACAAGAGAAACTTTAATCTTCTTAACTCAGAATGATACACAATAACAAGTCAAACACACACGGTCACCATGAGTCTAAACAGTACACAACAACAGTGGGGAATGAGACAGGGGATCGGACACAGGTGGAAACAATCAGGGACACAAAGTGCAGGGAAACCGAGGACACGAGAGACGGGGACTTTCAAAATAAGACGTGACACAAGACGCAAAAACTCCAGATCCTGAGCGTCACAGTATTTCTATAAATTGTTTATTTCTAAAGACTAACATGAAGCTCACCCAGGTCTGTTGAGCTGTTTCAGTGACAGAACCAGACTGTGATGCTCTGTCTTTGCGGCACAAAGTCTTGCATCACCTTTTTGTCACACGTTATTTGCGTCCCATTGTGGGTCACGCTGTGTCCTCATTTTCAACATCAAGCTGTATACTAAAAACAAAAATGGAAACGATGGATTCTCTTATTTTTCTTTCCCCCCCTCCTAAATGACAGATCTCAAACCGCATCGCTGCCTGCTGTGTGTTTATGTTTACCTCACTGGACGGAGACATTTTAACCCGTAATTAAACGGATTCTTTCCTCAGTGGCTGGCAGTACGCGGGTGTCACAACAACATCAGCTCAAAGTATTTGAAAAAGAATATAAAGTTCTATTCAAGTTAAAAATTAATGTGTTTTTTTACCTTCGCATTCTGCGGAAGGTTATGTTTTGATCGCTGTGTATTTATTTATTTATTTGTATGCGTGTTATTCGCATAACTCAAAAAGTATTAAACCGAATCGCATGTAATTTGGTGGGACTATTGGTTATTATCCGGGGACCATTTGATTTGATTTTGGGATCGATCAGGTCAAAGGTCAAGGTCAAGATCATGAAAAGGTAGAGAAAAAGTGGCTGCGGCGAAGGTATGCGCTCTACCGAGTGCCCGTTCTAGTTCATTATGGTTTCATGGCGTTACTTTGTTAATATTCCAGATCTAATGTACACATTCAATATGAGGTTACACAGAGTCTAAAGGCTTTGAATTCTAATTGTTTTTACTGATTTAGCTGCCAGCTAACTTGTCGACACCACCATGCTTCCATGCTAGAGTTACACCGGCACAAAGAAGACGAGCCCAACACAGAGCTCGGTCCACGGCCCCTCGGCCTCACTCCTCGCCGTCACGTGACCAACCTCGCCGGGAGGAGGTGGAGGCGGGAACTCCGGAGACGGCTAACCGACCAGCTAGCTCCGGGGAGGACAGCTAGCTCGCTAACTAGCCAGCTGTCCTCTCCAGAGCGTCCGTCTGACCCCTCAGATGTATCTTGATCCACTGGAGGGGTCACTCAGCCCAGGTTGGGAAGAAGACAACTGCTGGATACTCAACATTTCATTATGTGGATAACTTTCGGCATTTGCTAAAGTTTGCATGTGGGAGACAGAACAAAATTAAATTGAGATGTGAATGTCTGAAATAACCTGATAACTCCCATGTTTAAAAACGATGAGATACAGTATATATATATATATATATATATATATATATATATATATATATATATATATATATATATATATATATATATATATATATATTAATTATTATTATTTAAAAAAAAATATATATATATATATATATTTAAAAAAAAAAATATATATATATATATATATAGATGGTTGCTTCTTTTGGAAACACCACTGGGATGTATGTATTTGTAGTTTTAGAGTCAATACAGCTATGTTTATTTAAAGCCTCTCTGCAGTTAAAACAAGTATAACAGCCCTTATGTTCACACAGGAATGGCATCATTTCTGCGAAGTGAGCGTTACTTCCTCCCCACAGCCACTAACCATCAAACCCAATTATCTCTCCCAGTGTCTCTTAAGTCTTTTCTGCACACATTTTCCCATGGAGTGCTGTGGTGACCACACGTATGCTACTTACAGACTTCCCCGCCTCCCACAGTGTTCTCACTGGGACGACACACACAGAGACAGATCCTGGTGTGGAAAGAGGAAGTCCAGAAGGCCGGGCCAACCAAATGACACAGTGGCTCTGCCGTGGTGGAGGAGCGAGGCCTGGAAGAGTTGCACTCGTCATCCTCCCATAAGAGCCGGTGTTAACACGCAGGAAAGAGGAGTTGCTGGACTTTTTGTTTTTATTTTTCAGGATTCTGTCAGCTCGTATAAAATACACACACATACAAACAGCATCCAGTAAATACCAATGTGGTGAAACGCAGAATGATTGAGTTTCACAAACGCTGCAAAATACGGAGGAGAGCGTCTACAAAACTCATCATGATGCACGTTAGAAGTGGTCACAAGTGGACCCTCGTCAATGTTGACACTTGGATGGGATCTTTGCTTCACATCATTCACGAAAGTCTAAACAAAAAGAGCTTTATAACCAGCATGCGTCACTTGTGTTTAAATGAATAACAAGGTGAAATAATCACGACAAGCAAAAGACAGAACTCCGCTTCAAGAGAGGCAGTGAGGACGCGTGTTAATTGGATTCAGATGTTTATTCTCTGACGTTGTATCCAAACATAGAGATAAAAGGCATAAAGCTGAACAAGTTTTTATGAAGACAAGGCTCGATTTGGACAAAAGAGGCCTCCCAAAACACACCAGAACTAGAACGGGCACTCGGTAGAGCGCATACCTTCGCACATCACAAGATTGGGCATTGGATGATGAACATTTTGGCATTAGTTGCATAATTTCATGCGATTCGGTTTAATACTTTTTGACTTTTTATGCGAGTAACACGCATACAAATAAATAAATAAATAAATACACGGCGATCAAAACATAACCTTCCAAATTACAAGCATGTTTTTATAAACCTGTCTGTAAATGATACCTCAGTTATTCAAGTGAGTCTTGACGGCACTGTGAAAGGCCTTCATCAATCTACAAGGATCTCCTCCAGCCATTTATTAGCGCCCACATTTGGCATTGCTTACAAACTACACCAATCCTTCAAAACATGTGGCGTTATTCACTGTCCCCCTAGAGTATTCACCCGGTCCCAGTGTGACAGTCAGTCCCTGAGTTGTCACCGTTCCACAGACCACAGTGTAATAAGTGTGGTTTACGTCTCCGGCTCAGCTCCCCGAGTGAGAAGAGGGAAAAGAACAGGAGGAGACGCAGCATGCCGAGGGAATCTGATCTGAAATCTTTCCAGGAACCTTGTGACGGAGGTTCTCTTGTTACTTTGTGCTGCCGGGTAAAACAACACAGAGGTGGAGACACCGCTGTCCATATATACGATGCCATACCCCCCAAAACTGAAGTGTCAAGTAAAGTTTAGTCTCTATTACTTCATTCTATTAAATTCCACGTTGTGGTTAATATGCAATTTTTTGCATTCTTGATACAAAAGTGTGACCAATAGCCCACCACCACTCTCGTATGAAGCTACAGCCAGCCGCCGGTTAGCTTAGCTTCGCGTAAAGACCTGCAAAACAGGGAAACAGCTCGCCTGACTCTGCCCACAGGTGTAATCCCCCTATAAGCTAATCAACATGTTATTGTTTGTTAAATCTGTACATAACCCAAAAGTGCAAAAGCTGTATTGGTTTAGTGATTTGACAAGAAAGCAGAAGGATTATTAGTGTTTATGGTCATATGCACGCGTACCGTTGGTCAATTGGAGAACCAGACCTGTGGGGAGGATAGATGGATTTATAGAGCGCCTTTCTCCTGACTACTCAAAGCTCTTTACAACACCTACTACATCACCTGTTCTTCAGGAGTGATACACATTGAGGCTTCAGTATCATATATTAGGCTAGGGGGGGTCAGGGGTCAGGGGTCAGTGGTCGACCACTCCCTCCTTGCTTGGTTGAGTCCTTGTTAATGATCGGCACTGGTTCTAAAACAATTGAGGGACATTTTGATTGAATTTGGAGGATATGATGGCCTTGAAAACATTGTTTACATTTTGATTGATCAACATGTCGTCACCCCAATCACTCATATTGATAAGTGGTTGCAAATTCCAAGTAATAATGTTCAGTGGCAATTTGTAGCATCTCTGAGCGCCTCTCCTTCTCATGTGGGAGAAAGAAGAGAAACTCTTTAAGTGGGAGAAGTTGTGACTGTAGAGAAGAAGCTGCAAAGGAAAGGTGAACACACCAGTTGTCTCGACAAGTTTATTGTTTGTGGGAAGCGGAGTCGCGGAATCCAGGAACTCGTCATCATCTCTGCCACTTTTCTTCTTCTTCTTCTTCTTCTCCCAGCGGAGAGGGGGGAAGGGAGAAGGGGGAGGGAGGAGAGGAGAGAAGAGGAGAGGAGGAAAAGCCGACGTCAGACGGCGTTGGGCGGCTTTACGTTGGGAGGGGGGGGGCAGAAAGAGAAGAGTTACGTGCCGAAGAAAGGCGACTGGAGTGAATGAGCGCGTGGAGGGCTGCGCCGCGCGCGGAAGACACAACCAGCGTTTCAAAACAAAGGACAGCTACTTCTTCTTCTTCTTCGTCCACTTCTTCTTCTGCTGCTGCTTCTCTTCTTCTTCTTCTTCTGCGCCTGCAGAAACTCCTCCACGCGGACTTCCCGTAAGTACAAAACAATGCGACGGGGCGACGTCATGTTTGAGTTCATGTGGCCGAGCCGTGTCGTTCGTGAAGCGGCGGTTGTCGCCACAGAGTCTCGCTTGCAGGTAAACGTACGTATGTAGGTCAGAGTTCCTCTCGGCTGTCAGGAAACAGCTCTCCTTTTCTCAGAATCCGTTGCGCGGTGTTTACTGGCGGCTGTTTTTTTGAGTGTGTGTGTGTTTTTTTTAAAGGAAGTTTGCACGCTGCATTGATTCCGAGGCTGAAGCGGCCGCACGAAGACGACCCGTGTGCTGGTGTTGATGTGTGTTTGCTTTAAAGCATTTCTCTGGAAGGTTCTGGACTCTTTGGAGGGCTGTGGACCGGGGAGAAAGTGAGGCACCCAAAGGTGCAGCCCTGCGGTCCCACGACATCTGGCAACAGCTGGAAATCCCAGCGCACTGACTTATGAGAGAAATCACCTCCACTGGAAGCCCAACTGCTTGTTACACGACTATACACATATATTTAAAACTTGTTTTCTCCTTCCTAATCTGTCCTTCACACATGTCCACACATGTCTTTCCGACGCTACCCCGCGTCCTTGGAGCGCGCGGAGGGGGTCCCCCCATGTGAGAGCCACCCATGGAGGCCTCTGGCCGGTTCCCTGAGAGAGGGGAAGTGGCTCCACATCATAAACTAAACAAAACCAGGAACAGCCGCTGCGTGTTTACTCGAGCTGAGCTCAAGGACAAACTCTTGTGACATGATGAGTGGAGGGAGTCGCCCGAAAGAAACCTTTACATGGTTGCAAATCCGATTTTTCTTCAGCGTATTAACAACAAATTCCAGGAGTTATTTGGCTATTACGCTGTGACTTTTGGTGGGATTGCCCTGACCTGCCTGCCTTTCCTGGAGTGAGTTTTGACAAGCGCCTGCTGTGACAAGCGCAAACTTGTTTGCTGCCACTGGATCTGGATGGAGCAGTTTGATGGTGATTGCTTTTCCAGTTGTGAAAAAGCAAGTTGTGTTTCCTAGTAAACACACAAGTGTTTGTATGTCAAATATATCCAATTCTGTCCGGTTATACCAGACGGAAGAGAATTATGTAACAGTCTTCTGAGACTGAATTTCAATCTGTGAACGTCAACAGAAAGTTGTACGTCTCGGAAGATGGTCAGTGGTTAGAAGAGAAGACACAACATTCAAATAGCCACGTCCAGGTCGTGTCGTTGTTGCTCTCGGAGACGTCCTCTGTTCACTTCACCCAGAGAGCGAACACCTAAATTCTAAATGACCCTTTGTGGATCCGACAATTTTTAGTTTTCACAGCGCACGTCGTACCTTTCCATGACAAATCCACTGATCTTGTCATGTAAAATCAGTATAGTGTCCCTTTTTATCTCAGGGTGTCCCGTCTTTCATGCTTTTTCTTCTTCTATGTGCCATTGTGTGCAGCGTAGTTGCCTATATCACAATCAAGCGTAGGTATTGGTACTCTCAAAAACAGTTATAATATGAAGCATAGGCGACATCCACACGCCTCCTTTCACTGTAAAAGCGACGATGCAGAAAGTTTGTGTGCATCCATCATCTCTGTGGAAGCAGGGGAGGAGGGGAGGGAAGGAGGAGGAGGGGAGGAGGGGAGGAGGGAGCCGGGCGAAAGCCGAGTCATTCCTGTCTTTGTGCGAGTGAAATGTGAGGGTCACTGAGGGGCTTTCTGTGAATCACAAATGTTGGGGCCCCGCCAAAATAGGGGGGGGGTTGCATAGAATAGGTTAAGGGGGCCACAGCGGCCGCTCTTTGACAATCTAGGGGAGGTGCATTCTGGGCCAGTGGTGCATTCTCTCTCTCTCTCTCTATTATATGCGCGCACAAACGGGCCTCGCCTGCCCGCTCTCCTCCGGGTAAGTCATGCGCTTTGATGCAATTACACCGCGGCCGAGCGAGCGCAGGGTGGATCCTCCTCACAGCTTACGGGTGTGTATTTGTTTTCGGTGTTTCTGCGTCAGTGACTGTTGTATGTCCGTGGGAAACATCTCCTCCACTTGCAGCTCTTTCATGCACTGTTCATGCAGAGCTACCAAAGCGGCGGCTCACGTGGTTGTGGTTAGCGAGAAAAGGGGCTCTTGAAGGCTCTTGGAGGCTCTTGGGCGTTGTGGGGGAATCGAAAGGGACACGAGAAAACCAAAGAAGCCAAACTCGACTTGGTGTTTCTTTTTGGCCAACCTCTCCTCTCCTGTTTTGGAGCATTCTGGGAAAGCAGGTGGATGTCTGCCCCCCCCTGAGGCTCCAGGTTTATGTGTGACAATGAAAGGGAAAATTAGCTTTGTGTGCAAGTTCTGTAGTTTTTTTTGGAAAAGGCTTTTGTTTTCTCGTCGAGGTTCGGGTTTCACAAGTTCACAAATCTGCCATTTCAGACTGCTGGGGGTGGGGGGTGGGGGGTGGGGGCGGGGAGGTCAAACAGGAGCTCAGTGTTGATCTCCTGCTGTTCCGTGGATGTAAATGAACATTTCCGAGGCGTTCCCTGGAGGCCATGGCTGTCATCCCCAATAGAATAGAGACTTGATGAAGACGAGAGAATGACGTCTGCTCTTAAAAATGAAGAGGCGATTGATTGAGGAATTGAGTGTTGAGGGTGTGATGTTTGCCCCAGTGTCTGTTCAGTATCCAAGCTCCTGCCATTGCTTCATCCCCTCTCACTTCGCCTGGAGCTCCAACGCATTCTTTTATGAAAGAGGGATACGTTTTGTCCTGCCCAACTCCGACTGGTATCGTACTACCGGTAGTTTCACAACGCTTGTTTTTTTTGGTGTTCTCCCGACTCTCTTGAGGGATTTCCTCACTGTGTCCACACCTTGTTTAAGTCGCTGTGTGGAGCCCCGATGATGACGAAGACGGCCTCTTATGTGGTTTTTGGTTTGAGGGCCTTCCTCCTGGCCGGTCCAGATGCATGACCAGACCACGGCAGGCCAGGCTCTGCAGCTTGGGACAAGATTGCCTTGGTTTGAGGTTGCTGGTCAGAATCCGTGGAGTCCTCCCAGCCCAGATCAACTTTGGGAGGACAGGGAGTGAGTGTGAGTGTGAGTGTGAGTGTGAGTGTGAGTGTGAGTGTGAGTGTGTGTGTGTGTGTGTGTGTGTGATCTTACAGCTCAGGTATGCTTTCCTAAACCAGAGATGCACCAAAACTCACACTCATGTCACATACTCATACTGACTCAAATAGATGGCTCGTGTATGGGTTATCATGGGTCCATCTGATACGATGCATTTATTAAAAGACAATTCATTACATTTAGATCTACTTATTAACATGATGAAGTTGCAAAAATATGTTCACAATATGTTTTATAGATGAAAAACCATCAGTTGTGTGGATATGACTAAGTGAGTGAAGGCAAATTAGATCACCACTCTGGAACACAGCCTTTATAACCAGGAGAAGACAAACCTTTAAGTTATCCCTAAATCTAGTCGATAACTGGTCTCACAATATTTATATAATAGGGCTGCAACTACCGTTTATTTTAATAATTTATTAATCTGTCGTTTATTTTTTTCGATTAATTGATGTATCGTTTAAAAAAAAAAATCATGTCCAACTCTTTATTCAAAAGCAGAACTGACCACTTTACTCGCCTGAGTTTACTCGCCCGACTATTTGTGGTCCATCTGCCTCTGAAAGGGGGCGGGGCTTATCTTTGTTGCTTTGCTCCGTAAAAACGGTTATCATTTCCTTCATCCAACACAGAAGAACTAACCACTAGTTCTGCTTTATACTTGTTGAGGACATCCCACAAACGTCGGAACGTCTAACGCCCTCGCGTTCGGGTTCATACCATCACCCCGAGGCTCACACAGCTCGGGGGATTTGGCGACGCAGCATTATGGTCTGTCCATTATATTCAAACATCTCCACGACTTGAGTGGTGTAATAATTGTGCGACACAACGAATAAGATAAGATAAGAAAATTCTTTGCCAACTGTACTAATAAATACATTTTTTGGAGATAAGTTGTTGCAGCCCGAGATATAATATCAATATATCGCCCAGCCTAAGCCCCAAAAAAGTTGGACTGGTGCATCCCAACCTTGACATAAACATTGACATGCCATTCTAGAGAAACTGAAGCACTTTTTTCAACAAATGTTGTGTCCAACCTCTTCTTCATAGAACAATCTGGGTCAACTGTGAGTTAGATCTCTCAGCCACCAACCTTTGGGTCTTGGTTCACTCTCACCCTCCAGAACAGACCACAGGGGCCAGCAGTCATTACATCAGCACCGTGGCTCGGTACCAGAGCCTCTGCTGATATCTCGGACCAATTACTCCAGGTTTACTACTCGGCGAGCTCCTTCAACTAACGGCCAACCGACTGACCCTCGTACGCCTCGTAGCTATTGCCTCGTCCGGAGGCTTGGAGAGGGCTCGGCTCAAACTGACGCCTCACGCTTCATAAGTCAACGTTTTATTGTTGGCTCGCTGAATGAAGGATTGGAGAACTGTGAGTTGGTTTTGGGCCTTCACTGTGTGCAAGTCATCCAGTGGGGCGGGCTGGGTTCCTGACCAACAGCCTCGTGGGAATGAGCGGGTCCAGATCGGATGCGTAACGACATCGCCGCTTTCATTCCGCGGCGTACCTGCTGAGTAACCCGATTGAACTCGGCGTCGTGGGAGGACTCACAGAAGCGCCGGGAGGCCCCCAGATCTGTCGGTGCTGGCGTCGATGCATATCTGCGACGGCCGACTGCAGAGGGAGCTGCGGTAACGGAGATCTGACGGTTCGGAGATGCATATCTATCGAAAGCAGCCGAGAGCGCTCTCGCCCGCGGCGCCTCGGCCATGAATAAGACATAACTCCGAGCGTCTGATGTGCCGCGAGGTGTCGAAGCTCTCCTCGCCCTCGAGGAAGCGCCGCACCGGCCAGCGCTTTCCCAGAAGTCTGTCCAACGAGCGGCCGGCGGGAAAGTGTTCCTCGGTTTCAGGATGCGGTGACCACTCCGGCCACCAGCTGTGCAGATTAGGATCTCGATTTCAAACGATTGGAACATTTAGGATGAAATCAATGTTGTCGGTGTGGTTCGTCAGATCAATGATGTCCACTGGCAAGAATACAAACATACTTGACATTTCCCGGGGGTGCATGTGACTCGAGCTGCCCGCCCACGGCCTCGACGAGGCGCGTTCAGGCTCCGTGCCTGTAGATTAAAGAGGCAGAGCTGATCATTTGAGGGACATCGTAGTCTTAACAAACAGCGCCATGGACCGTGTAATCGGCTGTAAACAGAAGACTCAAACTCCACAGAGGAAACCCAAACTGGAGCCTGGGTGGCTGAGACCCGTCGCAACTGTTGCAGAATGGAAACTTGTGATAGCAACGAGGAGGGCCATGGTTTGGTGAGGCGGCCCGGAAAATAAACCCACGGACTGTAATAAAATGGGCCACACCCCCAAACACCCCCCCCCCCCCACACACACACACACACACACTTGCAAATGCATGTTGCCGTTATTCCACATGAAGTAGAATCGCAAGCGTCTCTTCAGGGTTTAGATTTAAAGAAGACAGTCGGGCAGACGCCAATGCTTCCTGTTTATATCTTTTGTTTCCTTTTTTTTTCTTCCGGAATTCCATTGTTTATTTTATAGCCCAATATCACAAATTACGAATTTGGCTCAGAGGGCTTTACAATCTGAACACCCCCCTGTCCCAGGACCTCACGTCGGATCAGGAAAAACTCTCCAGAAATAGAAAAAGAAAAAGCTCAAATTGAAATTTGCTCCCTCGGTTTATCTTCAGGCCGGCCGATTATACCCCCGTTTATTCTAGTCTATTTTTGGTTTATATTAAAGCATTGGAAACGGAACTGCAGACGCGCCTGAGTCTCGGCGGGGCCGAACGACACCCGCATCCTGAGCGTTCCAGATCCCGTACCCCGGCTCCTCGCATGCCGTCATGCCCGTGACTTTGTTATCGTGACCCAGTTCTGCTGGTTTCTACTCGACCTCGGAGGAATCAGTCAGCCCGTTTAGCCGCATGAGATAATACTCTGTATTTTGTGGCCAGGCCAGGGGGGGGGGGACGTCTGAAGTGTTTCCTCCTTTGAACCGACTCTGATTGTATCAGACAGAATACAGCATCAGTGTTCATTCCTCACAGATGTGGCAGGCTGATTTACCATCCTGAACGGAGGCTGGCGGGAAGGTTATGTGCAACCTAACACCAGTGATTCCCCGGAGTGTTTCCTCTCAATGAATGTTTTTGTGATGAACTTTTCATCACCAAACTCAATAAACAGAAACGGTCCTCATCAGTTTCGCCTCTCTTCTCTTCCATATGAAAGTCTTACATCTATTGGGCTGATGCACTTTCTTCAAAAGGTCAAAATTACGAAAAGAAAAACCGTCCCCTAGAATGATTGAGGCTATTGGTGCAACTTGTCTTGATAGAAGAATCATCCCTGTGACGCGCCTCGCTGTTGAAGCACTTCTAAAGGAAACACTGGAATTCATTGTTTTTAGTTTTACAGAGTTCTTACGGTCATGGAAAACCTGGAAAGTCATGGAATTTAAAAATGGTCTTTTCCAGGCCTGGAAAAGTCATGGAAAAAACTTAAATCACAAAAGTTTTGGAAAAGTCCTGGAAATTTGTTATATTCACTTGTTCATTTACGCCGGGTTTGAAATAATGATAATGTTTTAGAAAGAAAGACTAAAAATATAAGCCGGCATACGCTCTCATACGGAGCAATTTTCTTTTTTTTTCGCGTTGCAAGTGAACGCACCGTAACTGGAAAGTTCGATGGCAATAGCTCGGGAAGCAAATGTTTATTCTTTAAATAAAATATTGTCTGTTATTCATTTGTTTCATTAAATGTATACTGTATGCTTTGGAATTCACATTGTTTAAATTCAAAATGTTCTCACTTTTTTATGTATAAACCGAGATTTCAGTTATCATGTCATGGCAATTTGGTTTAAAGTCATGGAAAAGTCCTGGAAATCCATTGATAAGTGTGTAAGAACCCTGGTTTTAGAAAGTACGTCTTTTAATAGAACCCTAAATCGCTGCCACATCTCTGATCTCGGCGGTTCACATGTCCTCAGGTCTGGTGTTGTGCTCATCGACGGCGGTTGGAAAAAAACAGACTAGGGATTGGGAATGGCGGGCTTCATCTTCATCAGAGCGATGATGCAACCCGCGCTGCTGGTTTGTCGGGATGAAACTGCAAAATGATACCCTCCACACACAATGTCACATTCCCCTCCGGGTTAACGGGCTGATAATGGTTTAATAATGCTGTGATCATGAATTAAATGGCATTCACCGCTTTGGCGCCGAGGCCCCCGACATGAACAGATGTCATCGACTCCACCGGAGAGATCCACCAGGACCGCCGAGTCCACCCCCGCATTGTCTTTTAACACGGCTCCCACGTATGTTCCTGTGTGTGTCATCATACCGCTGGATTCTGAGACCCCCACACACACACACACACACACACTTCCCCCCCCCTCTCGTGTCAAGGCCGCTGTTGCCCCGGCAACGCCATCATAACACGGTAACAGCAATCGCTTTGATTATAGAAACCTATACATGCTCGTTAAAACACACGCACACACACTGACTCACACACACTCAAAAGGATGACACACACATTGTCATCTGTTTACGGTTGCAAGTTATTTGCAACCACTGCAGTTTGAGTGGAGCAGTGATCTGCACTGATCCGTGTTGACAGGCGCTCGCTCGTAAAACACACACGGCTCCTGTCGTTGCGCTGATATCAATCGCACAAAGAGTGTACGAACTCACAGTCGTGTGTGTGTGTGTGTGTGTGTGTGTGTGCGTGTGTGTGAGTCATCCTGCCTCCTCCGAGGGACATCTGGAAGTGTTGCTCACTGTGTTGCAGGCGCTGACAGTGAATGTGAAGTAGCGCTCTGTGAGGACCTGGGGTCTGTCTGAGGACACTGAGACGTTCCCGTGGGGCGAACACAAGGGAGGGGGTGACTCACAGCGGATGGGAAACCATTCGCCATGCATCCATCTTACCCCTCTTTTCTCACACACACACACACACACACACACTCCCCCCTCCCCCTTTCCCCTTGCACGAGTGTGTTCCTCCCACTTCTTGTGAGTACAGATTCCTCGTGTCTCTGACCCTCTGCTGTGTCTCTCTGCGTCTTCACAGACGGAGCCATGGCCGAGGGAAGCTGCTTCGGGGCGCTGTAGCTGCCCGGCGTGACCAGAGCTGGACCTTGCCCTCGGAAGAGGAAGACATCTGCTCCGATAAGGATAGGAGCCGAGCGAGGAATCTGTTGGACCTTTCTGTTTATCAGGGAAAGGAATTCAAACTTGTCGCTTCACGATTTATTCGTGTTTTTAAATCATCGGCCGTTGCCATCCCGGAAAAGAGTTCGACGCCATGTGCCATGTTATTGTCACGTGCCGCTCCATGCTGTGGACGCTGCTCAGCATCGTGGTGGCCTTCGCCGAGCTCATCGCCTTCATGAGCCCCGATTGGCTGCTGGGATTCCCTCGCTCTGACCCCGGGGCCGGCGCGGGCCTCGGGGACTACCGGCCGTCTCTGGGCCTCTACAGCCGCTGCCTCCGCGTCGGGTCCCGGGGAGCGGCGGTGAGCTGCGGGCCCTACGCCGGGGCCTTCGGGGAAGTGGCCAGCGGCTTCTGGCAGGCGGCCATGTTGTTTCTGGCCGCCGGGATGTTGGTGCTGGGAGGCGTGGCCTGCATCTCCGTGTTCAGCATGTGCTTCCAGAGCATCGTGAAGAAGAGCATCTTCAACATCTGCGGACTGCTCCAGGCCATCGCAGGTGAGACATTTGTGTTGGTTTTGCAGACGTCCAACACACACATACACATACACATACGCACACACGCACACGCACATACACATACACATACACATACACACACGCACATACACGTACGCATACACACATGCACACACAGATACACACACACATACACACACATACACACACAAACACACACACACACATACACACACACACATACACGCACATACACGTACGCATACACACAAACACACACACATACACACACATACACACACACACAAACACACACACACATACACACACATACACACACAAACACACATACACACACAAACACACACACACATACACATACACACACACACACCTACACACACACACACACACACACACATATACACACACACATACACACACAAACACACATTCACACACATACACACAAACACACACACGCACACACATACACACACACACAGTGAGAGATGATATGTGACAAAGATACCCATCTTAAATCAAACCAGCCACTTGGCCAACGGGACACGGTAGTATACGTTAATTGTAAATACTTTCAACAAACGGCAACATTTTACCTCAAAATTCACGTTATTCTTCAGTGCTTATCTCTGGTATCCAGATTTAGTTTGCATTCAGATTATTTTGTCTCATGTCGGCTCATCAGAGCGCAGCCAATCAGAGCAGGCGTGGCTTTCTTTGGTAAAGGGGAGTTCAGAGAGAGACTCTGAAATGGCTTTTGTAAAAACAGGTATATTAGTATATAACAACGTTTTTTTTCAGCGTTAAAGTATGTTCTACTAGAAAACCAAAATACTCGTATGAACCTGAAAATGACCCTTTAGAGTCGTGGATTGCCTTCCTCCCTCTCGGGCTGGGGGTCCCTGTGAAAACACGAGACCATCCCTTTAGGGTCATCCCCTGTCTAACTGATATATTGACATTTTATAACCGTGCCATAACGTTGCCACTAAAATGCTAATGATTTCACCCAATAAACCCCTAAACATTTACACTCATTCTCTTTCATTGCCAGTTAAAAAGGAAGGAAAATTATCACCCTCGGGGAGCCGGGGGAGGAACACCGGGAGCCCAACGGCCACATCGCACTTTCCACCGCGGCTCACGCACAAACAATCACAGTTCACAGGGGCGACACGCCCTCGCAGGCCTATTACTCTATGTTTTATAATCGCGCCGTAGCCTCTGGGGAATGCCTCGGCAAGCTGCGCAGTTTACGAGTTGAGACGTCAGATTTTACGAGTTGGCAGCGCTGAGCGGCGTGCCATCGCTCGGCTCCCGGTTGGCGGTGGGCTATTCCAACCGAAGCTCGCCACGTCTCGCTGCGCGTCCCGACAGCGACGGGCCGCCGCAGGTGCGTCTGGTGATCTGTCGACGAGTGACATCGCTGCAGAAGCGTCCTCGACAGGGTTCGTACGGTCATGGAAAACCTGGAAAAGTCATGGAATTTTAAAATGGTCATTTCCAGACCTGCAAAAGTCATGGAAAAAACTTAAAACACAAAAGTTTTGGAAAAGTAGAAATGTAGTTATATTCACTTCTTCATTTACGCAGAGTTTGAAATAATTAATGTTTTAGTGTTTTAGAAAGAAAGACTCACAATATAAGCCGGCGTACGCTCTCATACTGGCGGCGCAATTTTCTTTTTTTTCCCGCGTTGCAAGTGAACGCACCGTAACTGGAAAGCTCGATGGCCGTAGCTCGGGAAGCAAATGTTTATTCTTTAAATAAAATATTGTCTCTTATTTATTTGTTTCATTAAATGTATAGGCCTACTGTATGCTTTGGAATTCACTTTGTTTAAATACTAAATGTTCTCACTTTTTCATGGATAAACCGAGATTTCAGTTTGGTCATGGACATTTGGTTTAAAGTCATGGAAAAGTCCTGGAAATCCACTGGTCAACATGTGTAAGAACCCTGCTCGCAGATGGAACACACACACACACACACACACACACACACACACACACACACACACACACACACACACACACACACACACACACACATATATTCCACATAGTGCACTTTATACACTATCTGTGCAATATTGTCATTTGTGTGCCTTATTCTTGTGCAATAACACCATATTTTGTGACTTATTTGTAAACTGTGACTTATTTGTATTTATCTCTTTCTTACCTTGTCATTTTGTTCTTACCTTGTAACTTTGTTTAGTCGGAGGACCCAGCAATACAAGCTTTTCTTTGTACAAATAACCTGTTCTATGTGCACATGACATGATAAAATATCTTGAATCTTGAATTCCTCTCCAGAGTTGAGTCACCGTGCTCCCGGTTGCTCTGTGATCTGTTTGTGCTTTCTCGGCCGTAGCGTTTACGTGACTCAACCCCTCGCTCATCGTCTGCTCTCTCTCTCTCTCTCTCTCTCTCTCTCTCTCTCCTCTCCCCCCCCAGGCCTGTTGCTGATGGTGGGCCTCATGCTGTACCCCGCCGGCTGGGGTTCCGACAAGGTGATGGGCTACTGCGGGCCCGAGGCCGCGCCCTTCCGGCCCTCCCTGTGCTCCCTCGGCTGGGCGTTCTACGCCGCCATCGGGGGAACGGTGGGGTCCTTCCTGTGCGCCGTTTTGTCGGCGCAGGCGGAGATCGCCACCTCCAGCGATAAGGTCCAGGAGGAGATCGAAGAGGGGAAGAGTCTGATCTGCCTGCTCTGAGCCGGAGAAATCGTCCCCGTGTGATTTCTTCTCGTAGATCTCAGGGGAGGGAGGACGGACATTTCTCAGAGTGATCAACTTCAAGATAGTTTGGGATAAAATCAACGATTGTTCAAAAGATGGAAGACGCTGTGGCGACTTCAGGCTGAGCGGTTAAACGGACAAAAGGGCTCCGGCACACCAGCAGACCAGTGAACTTTGCCTCTGGGCCATTGTTTTTCTGCCCGAGACAGTGTTTTCATATTTGTACTAACTCACCTTAAACAAACCACTGTGCTGGGATCGATTAGTGTAGAGGAGTTGGAGACGAACTGTGTAACGCCATTATATGTTCATTCCCTCGGCTGGGCTCTCTTATGACCCCGAGTACAGACGAGATCTGGCTTTGTAAAGAAGCTCAAGACACTAAAAGACAAATCCAAGAAGCCTCCGTCTCTGCTGGACGAATGCAAAGCGGATCAACAGTGTTTGGTTTTTTTTCCCTGATATTTTCGGAGATCCTCCCCGGTATTGTGTTTTTTTGCACTCGGCCCTTGACTCGTTCCACTCCGCTTCCTATTTCCACCCAGCCGTGATTCCTCGGGTTGCCGTAAAAATGTTTTATGTATCAACGTGACCGCTTTGTAGATGAGATGTGCAATAATTCAACTCGAGCGGGTTTTTTGCCGCGAGAGCGAGCGAGACCCAGAGGATGAGACATTCCCGGTCCGTCTGTGCCTAAATGAATAGGTTTACTGTGTTTTTGTTACATTAACAAAAGAGTTAACGGCCCCCGCGGCACATTGAATGATGCCACATTGTCCACGTGTGTGTGTGGAGAGATACAGTCCGTACTTTGTACTCAATAAACCAGGCCTTCTTTAGTAATTCTGTCTGTCTACGTTATGTATTTAAAACTTTTCTTTTTCCTTTTATGAGTCTGTTCTGTTAACAAACTTCATGAGGAAACACTGACACCTAGTGGTGGAAAGAAGATACCACAACAGTACTTTCCACTTCCACCAAAGGTTCCCATCCAGGGTTGCCAGATACATTTTAAGGCTTTTAATACAAAATGCTAGATTTTACTTCTTCAATCCTCACAAAGCAGTTAAAATTTAAGGGTTTGACCAACGGACATCAACTTTGTGGGTGAACCAATCGACTCGATTTTACTACAATTTCCAGCAATAAAGTTGCGTAACTCTCTGAAACAATATTTATTTCAAATTTTATTTCATGTTAATACCATAAATATACAAAACTCAAACTATTTCACATGCAACGAAGGCCAGACGAGAGTGCGTTACGTTTTGTTCTTTTTACATGTGATTGATAATGGGGATCACATTTTTAACTTTACAAAATATACAAGTGTCCCTTTTTTGTTGTTGAAGGAGCTCTGATCCAGTGAAACACCGCGGTCACAGGGCAAAAACACAGTTTTGTGTCATAATAATTTCCCATGGTGTCATGGCTTCATTTTTACAACTATCGATCCATGGGAATCAAGTGAGTGTTTGTCTCAAAGAAAAGTTGTGTAATAATCTTAAAAGTAAACATGGCAAGGGAGCAAATCACAAACCAAGATTTACTAAATAAAACAATAATCTTAATGGACATTTGGTAGATTTCTCTCAGCTTTTCAGGACACAACACTGGAGGGAGATGATGTTCACGTTGGTTTCTTCTTGCCTTTCATCCCCACGCGACACACGTCCTCATCCAGGGTCAAGTTGCAACGTCACCTTACAATCTAGCTGACGCTATGATCATGTCATTATAAAACTGCACAGAACATAATACATGTCAAATTTGAAAAGCAAACAACTTTTAAATGACCTCATGGAAAACGACAAAAAACACTTTTTTCCTTTTGTGCTAAAATGTGAACGCAAAACAAGAAATGTGTGGCGGATATTAAAAAACAAATAATATTACAAAAACACAACATGGAGGCTTACTTCATGAACAATTACTGACCTCCACACTCGCGGGAGTATTCAAACCAGAACATACATTGGTAACAACAGCAGCGCTAATCGCCGTCTGTCGTCACGTCTTCGGGCGCCGGAGTGAGACACGAGGGCGACCCACGGTCCGTCTTTCACTTAAGTGACAGTAGTGAGAACAACGTGGTTATTATAGGAATTAATTAACGTCCATCACGTTCAAACTTGTTATCGCAATGCTCATTTCCAGAAATCCAACACAGGGGGAAACACATACGGGCTTCTGTCCTCCTGTGAAGAGGGCGTGGCTAGTCTGTCCTCACAGGACCAATGGGGTTTGTTGTTTGTCTCCTAACTGCAGGACAGTGGGAGGCTTCAACCCAGCGGCCTTCATTCACAGCAGCGTTAAGTTTTGAACCAGGAGTGACGGGCCACTGAAATCAAACGACAGGGATGGAGCCACATAGCAGTCTGTTAATGTCACACGTACGTAAAGCAAAATGCAAAGTTACTCCTTTCGTGCCCCAGAGCCGTGAAACCATCTGACTGGACCTCTCTGAGGCCTCGGGGGAGCCGAACACGCGCGTCATCGCCATCGCCATCGCCGTCACGCCGTGGAACCGCGGGAAGCCACAGAGATGCTGGCTCCGCCCACGTTGTCGGTCAGAGGAGCGCGCACACACACACACACACACACACACACACACACACACACACACACACGAGCAGGAACAGTTGCTGCTCGTGTGAACTATGTGGTTGGTCTCAGAGTCGGAGCGCAGATGTGGGACAAGGAACAATTTACGTTTCAGATTGAAATGACCAAACTGTGGATCCCCCCCCCCCCCAATCACATTCACACAGAGGGCAAACTTTCACTGTACATTTGGCATGTGACCAAAAACAACTTGATCGGATTATCACTCTTCATAACTCTATACTGTATGAACCTGGCAGGAGGCTGTTTGATGGAGGGGGGGGGGGCACGCCTCGAGTCAGAAGTAGACGGGAAGAATGTGGGCGGTGAAACTGGGATTGCAAGTGAAGCTGGACAACTCTGGTGACTTAATTTGACTCCGTATCGGCTGTTTCCTCTGACTGAAATTTGGCGGGATGGCGTTCACAAACAGAACCAATTAGCCAGAGTTGTGCATCCCCAACTTGTGTGGAGTGTGAGTGTGTGTGTGTATGTGTGTGTGTTGTGGTTGGGTCAGTTTATGGCTGAGGCTTGAAGGCCCCGCGGGCGGCGTTGGTCGCGGCGGTGGCCGCGGCGTTGGCCGCCGCAGTCTGGACCGTCTTGTTGGACATGACCCCCGTGGCGAACTCCTGCTGAGCCTTCTCGAAGCTGGCGCCCGTGGTGCGATACAGCGCGTGCACCTGGAGAGGGACGGAGAGCAATCGAGTGAGCCGGAATCGAGCCGAGTGTTTTTTAGATCTCAGGCACGCGGTCCCGCCTCACCTTTTTAAACATAATGAGCGAGCCCACGGACAGCGCCGTGAAGAGCGCCGCGATCAGTAGCATGATGATGCCCACCGGGATACTGGCGTTCAGGCCGGTCAGGGCTGCGATCCAACCGCTGGCAAGACAAACAAAGCAGGGGGGGGGGGGGGGGGGGGGGTTGAGTGTCAGTGGGCGCTGTTGTCGAGCAGGGTTCTTACACACCAGTGGATTTCCAGGACTTTTCCATGACTTTAAACCACATTTCCATGACCAAACTGAAATCTCGGTTTATACATGAAAAAGTAAGAAAATTTATTATTTAAACAATGTGAATACCAAAGCATACACTAGGCCTATACATGAAACAAATGACTAAGAGACAATATTTTATTTAAAGAATAAACATTTGCTTCCCGAGCTACGGCCATCGAACTTTCCAGTTACGGTGCGTTCACTTGCAACGCGGGAAAAAAAAGAAAATTGCGCCGCCAGTATGAGAGAGTACGCCGGCTTATATTGTGAGTCTTTCTTTCTAAAACATTCATTATTTCAAACTCGCCGTAAATGAACAAGTGAATATAACAAATTTCCATGACTTTTCCAAAACTTTTGTGATTTAAGTTTTTTCCATGACTTTTCCAGGCCTGGAAATGACCATTTTAAAATTCCATGACTTTTCCAGGTTTTCCATGACCGTACGAACCCTGTCGAGGCACACGAGCAGCGCAAAAGTACTCAAGCCCAAAATCCTCACCACGTCCCCCAGCCAGCGATGCCGATAGTTTGTAGAACGTGAACCCCGAACTGACAGATATAGACGAAGAAGAAGACAAAGAAGCGGAATGAACTGTCGCTCCTGTTGTGGAGACAGAGAACAAGGTAGTGAGAGGGCAACGCGACGGCAACCGGAGGGCAACAGGAGGGCAACGTCTGCCTTTACTGAGTGGCGGGATACGGGCCGGCTCACCTGAAGGCCCCGTACAGCGGTCTGTACCAGCAGACGAACGAGCAGGGCGTGAACAGCAGGAACCACAGCAGCGCCAGGCCGAAGTCCACGCCGCGGGTCGCGTCCACGCAGAACCAGGCCAGGCAGCCGAACATGTTCACAAAGAGCGTGCCCGCGTGAACTGGTGGCACAAAAAGAAGGGATAAAAAGCTAAAAATAAAGGACTGTAGGTGTCTGGTGACGGGAGTGTGTGGGAGTCAGCAGTGGGTTGCGTAATATTCACAGGTACGGGAAGCCGCGGGGGACGATCCACTCACACATCCACAGGTTGTACATGATCTTGACGGTCTTCTGGAACTCCACAGGAATATCCACCGCGATATCGTGGTAGAAGCACTGGCCAACGGGGAACTTCTCCGGCAGCGGAGGCCAGTTGTTCTTACGGCCTGCGCGGTTAGAGGATGTCTACTTTAGAAGCAAATTCATCAAAATGTATCAACATGTATCAAAGTGGGTTTATGAATCCAAACAAAGGACTGATTTACAGTCCAATGAAGGAACATATTAACACAACTGTGTTCTAGCTTCATTGGTATTTTAAAACGGCATTATCTTATGACTTATTAGGAATATTTAGTGCAGAATGCTTGCATACCGTCCCAGGTTTCTCGATGCCTTTTGATAATGTGGCTCAAATAATAAAGCTCAAAATGTCTGCTCTCCAAATGTTAATTTGACAGTACAGAGTGGTTCTCAGCAGGGAGGTCACACGCTTCGTGACACATGCAAAGCGCGGTGCGTCTAAGATGTCAGTTGGTTTAGACAAGAGCAACGAGGGATTTCTGCATCGGAATGGACGTTTGGTGAATTCACACTGTTGTTCAATTCACGTATTGAAATCAAACCTAACATTCTAAAATATATATACTTATAGTATGATACAGAATTTAATTGGGCCGACAGATTTATCCTGTGTGTCACAAAGTGTTCACACATTAACTCTGAGCATGAACAGTGCCGTCAATCTAGCTTTGATTAGAAAAGACGACTCAAGAACCGGAGATAAATAAGATAAATAAGGTAATTAAGATAAATAAGGTGAATAAGGTGAATAAGGTGAATTAAATAAATTAGGTGAATAAGATAAATAAGGTGAATAAGATAAATAAGGTGAATAAGATGAATAAGGTGAATACTATAAATACTATAAATACTATAAATAAGGTGAATAAGATGAATAAGGTGAATAAGGTGAATTAAATAAATTAGGTGAATAAGATAAATAAGGTGAATAAGATAAATAAGGTGAATAAGATGAATAAGGTGAATAAGATGAATAAGGTGAATAAGGTGAATACTACAAATACTATAAATACTATAAATAAGGTGAATAAGATGAATAAGGTGAATAAGGTGAATTAAATAAATTAGGTGAATAAGATAAATAAGGTGAATAAGATAAATAAGGTGAATAAGATGAATAAGGTGAATAAGGTGAATACTATAAATACTATAAATACTATAAATAAGGTGAATAAGATGAATAAGGTGAATAAGGTGAATTAAATAAATTAGGTGAATAAGATAAATAAGGTGAATAAGATAAATAAGGTGAATAAGATGAATAAGGTGAATAAGGTGAATAAGGTGAATACTATAAATAAGGTGAATAAGGTGAATAAGATAAATAAGGTGAATAAGATGAATAAGATAAATAAGGTGAATAAGATGAATAAGGTGAATAAGGTGAATAAGATAAATAAGGTGAATAAGGTGAATAAGATAAATAAGGTGAATAAGGTGAATAAGATGAATAAGGTGAATACTATAAATACTATAAATACTATAAATAAGGTGAATAAGGTGAATAAGGTGAATAAAGTGAATAAGGGGAGGTAGTGAGTGATGGGAGTGGTTGGTGGACTGACCTCCCGCGGCCCCGTGGGACTGTAACTCTCTCTCGACGATCGAGCTCTGCCGCTTTCTTCTCCAGCTCGTCCTGCCTCCTCAACAACTCCGCCTGAACGCGTGCCTGGTCCTAACACACACACACAAATGCTCTAAAATCCACTCGCCGGCGCCCGACGGCAAGTTATGATATCCAATCAGGGGAGTAAATGAAGGCATTCTATTTGTTTTAGCTACTCTGAGAAGGGAAAGGAGAGGTGTTACCACCGGGAAAGCAATCAGCTGCTGTTGTTAACACACTTGTCTTCTTCGGTTAGCACTAAACTAGCTCTAACATTGCACCACAAGTGGGAGGCTACAAGTCGGGAAAGTGAAGGAATTAACACTAGAGGAAGACCGTACCTCAGTACGCTGCTGGTGTGCCACCGGAAAACGGATGAGGTGTATAAAGGACAAGAGGAAACGTGAACCAGAAGACAGAGTATCTGTGTATGCGCTATATAAAACGACATCTGGGTCAATGTATTAAAAACAAAGGTGTGTACTGTGTGTAGTACCTGAGTCTGTTGCTGCGAGTAAGCCGGCGGCTCTTCTGTGGGCTTCATGATGGCAGGTTGCGTGTTCTGCTGCGACGGGGAAGGGGCAGCTTTGGGGGCCTCCCCAGGGGGCGCCTGGAAACCAGCAGAGACGCACCGTATTAATATTTGCGCAATCAAAAACACGGAATCAGAAGTGTAAATAGGTCACGGTGACACGTTGTCAGTGAAATCCTTGGTGGCTGAGAGGTGGAGGAAGAGAGGAAGAGCGTTGGTGGAGGAAATGAGGTCAGTGACTCAGAGGCTCACAAACACATGCACGCGCACACCCACACACACACATCAATGGCGACGCTTTAGTTAAGCTGACCGTTCTGGCGTCTGTGAAGGGGTTATACTCCTCCAGACCACCAGGAGGGGCAGACCGCGTCACCTGCGTCACCGAGGGATCCTACGGGACAGAGAGCGACCATGAAGTGCTTTAAGAGGGTGAAATCAACAACCGAGAGAAGGTACTTGTTGTTGTTAAGTAACCTACTGTTTCTATTAAAAAGCACAGCAGACAAATTGTCTGAGTCTATCTATTCCTATTTTCTGACCATTTATTATTGTTGTGTTGACAACAAGTAAGAAACACAATATAAATGCTGATATTACTATATGTGTCATGGCCTTTCTTTTGTTGTCGTTGTGGCCATTTGAAAACTATGAAGGGGAACTGGGAAATGCCGCTAATGACATGTGTATGTCAGTCTGTGGTGGGCCACATCGCGCCATGAGGGGCCAGCAGTTTGCAGGTGTTCGTTCCATCCAAGACTCCGCCCACTCATCAACACACCTGTAGAGGGGGCGTGGCTTAACCTTTAAATCGGCGCACAGGTGTCCTGCGGGCGGGCCCCGGTGGAAGCTGAGGTAGTGGGAGCACAGCATGTCAACAACAGCGTGCTTCCTCCGTCCACAACGAACAAGCCTCATCTTCACCGGGAGAATTTGAGGACGTGTCCCGAGAGTCGCCGGTGCTCCGTGTCACGGAGAGGACCGACTCGACACGTTCCAGCTCCGCATTGTGTGCGGGGATTTTCCCGTGGACCGTATCGACCTAACGTGGAGTTAACTTTGTGTTTGGACCGCCGCTGGAACAATGTACCGTTCCGGCGGCGCGTTTCGATCCCCAGAACCCGCGAGTGGAGGTACCTGAAGGCACCACCGAGCCCACCGACGCTAGCGGCAGCAGCTGCTGCTTCGCGAACTTATACTCGCCAAGCTAGCAGGTGTTGACTGACGGCTAGCGAGCTAAAGTCATGTGTCTTTGTTCTTAGCAACGGAGAACAACGAAACCTCCTCGGTAACAACGTGCTCAGTAATCCCCAGAGTCTCCCTTAACAAAGTTAATACAATGTCTCTGAAGCGTGAGTGGTGTGAGCGACCGTTATCTCGTGCGTTAAGCACCTAGCTAAGACGGCTAGCAGCGCTGCTAAAGCCGGACCGGCCTCGTCGGGCTCTGACGCGTCGGCTAGCGGGGTGAGCTACCTGGAAGGGGTTGCTGAAGTCCGGGTCTGCAAACGGGTTGCTGTCAAAGTCGGACATTGTCCAGCCGTTCCGATACCGTAGTTCCTGTGTGGTCACCCGGGATGTTCAGTCTCCTGACCCGACTGTTTCTCTCTGGTTGCCCGCAGTCTTCTCCGCCTCCTGCTGATGGAGACCCCCTTTGCTTTTTAGCAAGCTAGCCTGTAGCACAATAAAAGATGGCAGGAGAGGAGGCTGCGTGATGATGAGAGCGGCTACGTCACTGCTTCAGCACCGCGGACAGCATGCCGCCTGAACCGGAAGCTGAGGCTCACACGGTACACCTGAATACACACGTACACACCAATAGAGAGTTGCTGGGCCCTATTGACCTCTACCATGCAGCTCCTGTGGAAGGATTCACGCTGCACGACATGATCGAATCCCACTTTACCCAGAGACGGTAAAACACTGAACCAGCACTCCTGTGCTGGAATGCGAATATATTACCTGCATGGCACCACGTTTTAATTGTGGCTTATTTTTATAGTAATATCATTAAATTGCTATATTCACAACACGGGTCTATGCGATTGTTTAATACAGGGTTCGTATGGTCATGGAAAACCTGGAAAAGTCATGGCATTTTAAAATGGTCATTTCCAGGCCTGGAAAAGTCATGGAAAAAAACTTAAATCATAAAAGTTTTGGAAAAGTCATGGAAATGTGTTATAACATGTTCATTTATGCAGAGTTTGAAATAATTCATGTTTTTTTAAAGAAAGACGCTCAGAATAGAAGCCGGCTTACGCTCTCAATACACAACATTTTCTAAATTGTTCACGTTTATACAGAGATTTCAGTTTGTTCATGGAAATTTGGTTTAAAGTCATGGAAAATTCATATTCTGCAAATTTTCTGCAACTGAAACTCAGAGACTCTGGGGCTCTGGGACTCCCTGGCAGTTTGCTATCGTACGTTCAGCATCAAATGCAATTTTTAAGTGGTTGAACCCCTTTGAGGTATTTCCATATGTATGCCACAGTATACGATTTTGCTACATATCAGATGGAATATTGTACTTCTTTTACTCTATTAGATTTATTTGACGGCTCCAATTTTTTTGAAGCTTGAGGGTTCAGATGTGAACAATAAGGTGGGCTTACACATTCTGATGCATTTCTATAAATAACAATGTCCAATAATAATAATAATCTCAAAACACATTGATATAGCTGTTGATATTTAAAGTAGCCGACTTTAGTTCTTTATGGAGCATTTGTACATTGATTAATTATAATTAAGCTCTGGACGCTTCTGTAACCATGGATGGAGAGACTTAATATAGTGCTGCGAATGCAATTGTTTTATGCTTTTATTTTCCATATACCAACGATGTCAACTCTAATTTAAAGGTATAGCTGCTTTCGTTTACCATTATTTCTACACATTAAAATGTTAACACGCAGAAAACACAATTGCGACTCAAAGACAAATGTCATCCACATGGTCTATGCGGTCGACTAATGTAAAACAAAGACCAGTTTTAGTATTATTTTCAGTTATTTTTTATCTATACCATAGGACACATACTGGACGTATGTCATGTGCATGTATTTAAGCTGCTGTATGTCAAAATCCACAATTTGATGACCGTTTGATGACTGATAATGAGAATGATGACGTATGGAAGCTGTTCATTTGGTCTCTCGCCCATGAGAACGAGCTGGAGAGACTCATGCTGCTTGTTTCATGATTTGTAACACTCACCTCTTTATCAGCAGCAATCCCAGACAATTTGAAATCATTTCATTTCAATCGTCCCGATAAGAAGTATCAGACCCCCTGAGAGCTCCTGCGGAGCGTGGATGTGTGCGCGTGCGTGTTCTCCACATTGGTTTTGAGGTCTCGCCTGTGGCCCAAAATGGCCACTTGGGGGCGCTACGCTCCAATATGTCTCATCAACCCTCTCTGCAGAATCCTTCCTCATTTGCCGTCAATTTATTTTCATTCAAACAAAGGGTGACCATGTGAAGAACATCACATCAGTTGACAGCCTGTAAATGTGATTTAAACATTTAAGCACCATTTACTCAGATTAAGTTTCAATTGAAGAACAAATGCTATTAGGTGGAAATCTAACAGTATGTGGTAAATGATGGGAGTGAAAATATTCCCTTTTTCTATTTGAATCCTATTGCTCATTTTTAAACAAAGGCACTGTGTTACTTTGGTTTTACAGTATTTTAACTTAATACCTTTAACTTATGCTAATGTACTTTTGTTAATAAGTATCTAAACACCTTAATACCCTGTAATGTTCGCCTTATGCACTTTACCTATATAATGTTTTGCGCAGATAGACTCTAGATAAACACAAACTGTGGATTCATTACAATTCAACTCCTGTCCACACACACACACACACACACACACACACACACACACACACACACACACACACACGTACACACACACACACACACACACAAAATGAGCATCGGTTCCTTCCCTAATCTTGTATTAATGGACCCAATCACAGACTCTATGAATAATCAATGGCCAGTGGTCTGCAACCGCAGTGCTGAGACCTTGAGTGAAACTGAATTTTCCTAATAAGACACACACGCACACACATACACACACCTTGAGTCCCTAATAAGCACTAATGCACTGTGGGTTGAGAATACGTCACATGGTTTGTTTGCTGCAGAATGTGAAAGATAAACATGCGGTGTGTGTGTGTGTGTGTATAGACATATATACTGTGTATATGTGCATGTGTAGAAGAAGAAGAAGAAGAGTGGAAGCAGGGAACTGTCCGTCCTCGCCCTCTCCTGGCTTTTCGCTCGCTGTTTTCCGTAGATGACTCTGTGAGGAAACAACCGCTTTGGCTAATAGCTGCTACATTAGTCTCTTAACCAGCTGGTCATGGCCATTTAGAAATGTTCATTAGGTTGCAGACCAGAGTGGATAGGTGCAATAGTTTACTCCCCACTGTTGACTGTCGAGAGTCAGAACAAGAGAGAGGCAGACAGACAGACAGAGAGAGAGAAAGAGAGAGAGCAATTTACTGGCCAACATGACGACCAAGTGTTAAAAGCCGCGGATGCAATTATCATCACATTGCCCTGAATAAGAACCGTGTGCATAATGATCTCATTAAGGTCCATGAGTGTTATTTTAGGGCTCCGAAAAGGTTGGATAAGCAGGACTTGATATTATGGGTTATTAATGCTGCAACATCTGGTGCCATTCTGGCAAAGTGGTCTGACGAGTCTGAATGGTCTGGGAAATGCAGTTTGTGCAATACTACCACACTAGTACTAGGAATACTTTTTCTCATAGACCTGCATGGGTGGAGATATATATATATATATATATATATATATATTTATATATTTATTTATATATATATATATGTATATATACATATATGTATTTGTGTATATATGTGTATGTATATATAGTTGTGTATGTATGCATATATATATATGTATATACATATCTGTATATTTATATGTATATATATGTGAATATGTTTATATATATGTGTATGTATACATATATATATATATATATATATACATATATATATATGTATATAAATATCTGTATATTTATATGTATATATATGTGAATATGTTTTTATATATATATCACAACATATCTAGATACAGCACCTGTATAAAATATATATATATATATATGGCGTGTGTATGCATGTGAATTTGTTTGTGCTGTTGACCAGTCAGACAACATTACACACCGCGAAGGGAAACGGCGCTCTGTCGCCGGAAAAGCGATTGATTCTCCATTTCCATATTAATGAGCAGATTTGTTAAGAGCCTGCAGGAGAGGGAGAAAATAACAGGGTCTTCATAGGGCACGACATTTATAAATAAAGCTGATGCAGAGAAAAATGGAAATTAAACCTTTTAGTTTAATAAATTTGAGGCGTCCGCTCCAAAGCGAGCGATTTGCATTTCCATTTGTGGCCAAATAATGAGAGTGCGGATCCGTGATGAGCTCGCTGGTGCTGCCTTCGGGTCTCAAACAGTCAGACAATCACTCCGGCGTGCAGCCCTCCACGTCAATGTCATTAGCTCAGGCCTGTTAACTCTGCTACTTGGCTTTCTCAGATTATTTGGTGAACTAGAGATTCCCATTGTGGCTTTGAATGAGATGCAGGATTACCCCCAGAGTAACAGAGCATTCAGGTCGCCATCTTCTGCATCCCCCAGCCCGGACGTGTCCGGAGCTTCTCCTCCGTGCATATTTAACATCCTCTGTACATGTTGTTTAAAAAATCCTTTTGGTTGTTCCAAGGTCGCTTCTTTTCAAGTCTTTGGCTTTGCTTCTCTCGTGAACACCTGCGCACACACACACAACATGCGACTTGCACACACACACACACACACACACACACACACACACATGCACGCACACGCACACAAAGCATCACTGATTGAATTTATTGGGGAATGGATGTTGACTAGACCACTCCAAGTAGGCTAGATTGTTGTTGTTCCCAGATTGACAGACAGACCCGGAGCGGCTGATTGAAAGTGCCTTTTAGCTTGCTCTCACTGTATATTTGATTTGGCAAAATGGAAGAGGAGTCCAGTCTTTTTCCCAGGATGCAAACACAAGCCCCCCTGCGTTTCAGCAAGGGGGGGGGGGTGCACATTTGTGCGTGCGGCAAACTAGCGGACGCCTTTGTAAATGCTGCATAAAATATACGCCTTTCAGGTATTAATTGAATAATGCAAGCACTCCTCTTCGTCAGCCATCAAGCGGGCCACTTCCTCAGTGGCCCGCGCCGCTCTCCGTGCCTGTGAATTGACTAGATTTATCTGTGTTGTTCCAGCCAATGGACGCCATTTGTTCCAAATGTTTGACATAAACATGCAAAGAGCAGAGGCGTGCACTCGTAAAATAAGCTTGTAGTCTGTTGTTTTACAGCCCAAAGGGACCGATGGGGGGGGGCACCTCGGCCTATCAAATGATGTTGGAGCTCTCACTGAGCCAACGGCGTGTTTAAGTTCCCTTCCAACCAATGATGTGATGAAAAGGAACAATTGCCACCATAAAGAAAGGAAGAGAGGAGAGCGAGAGAGACGGGAGTGCTCTGAGAGGAGAGATGTGCAGCCTTCTGCTAAATATGCATACTTATTTCCCATGCCTTTTTAACGGGACACATCTCATTGGGCATCTTATGTCTGCTTCCAAACCATAAAAGATATTTAGCTTTACACCTGCAGGAAATTCCCCATAATAATGACAATATTGGCACATGGGGCTTTGCTGAATCTGCTCTCTATGCTTTCTAGCGCTGCCACTAATACCGTTTGGTATTAACGCAGATCGGAAAGAATCAAACTGATTCCTCTAAATTCAAATATATTTGACTTTTATTTGTGCGCCGAGGCGAGGACGTCAGGATATCCTTTCATTTAAAGTGCGACAGTTTGTTTAGTTTTTTCTGTAGAGGGAGAAATCCCCCTCCTCGGATGTTGTCTATGTTATGCGTATGGATTGGACCTGAGTGTATGCATGTCTGTCGCGCACTTTGAGGTTTTCGATTTGCTGATTTAGCGCCTCTCTAATTTTCCCGCGGGCTAATATTTGCCTTACCTTCTCTGCCATCTGTTTTTATTATCCGGGTGAATATGTTTGTCTAAGGATATCAATAATCATAAACAGAGCCATGGCTCTCTGTAGATCTCCTTCTGCGTCTCCCACCGGGCGGCATTGTGCTCCAGCTCCCGTCGCACACAGGCATGCGTAATATTTCAACGTGTAATTGGTGAAAAAGCAAACATTATCAGCGCTTGCTTTCAGTCAAACTCTGCGTACACATGCAGTACATAACCACACACACACACACACACACACACACACACACACACCTCGCCGTGGCTCATGCCTTGACTGAGTGTGTGCTCTCCTATTACAGACAGTAATTACCGTCAGTCACCCTGTGTGTCCATAACAAGCCAGCATAATGCCCTAATCAAGCCTGGATTAATCCAACCCTCTCTCTAATCACTCTAAAAGTGATTTATATTGTTTTTCCTGTTCGGAACAAATGAAATCTGTAGCCTAAATTAATACTGGCTTTTCATCACTGGGAAGTTAAAAAGCCAGTAACCGTCACATTCGTGTCATTAGGGCTGCGTGTGAGAAGAGGCGTGCGTGTCGGCGCGCACACACACGCTCACGTGCGTTGTTTAAGTCGAGAGGGAAAAAAAGATATTCATATATATAATGTATTATATTCCATTAACTCTGCAAACTAATAGCATTAGTCTTCTGAGAGACTTTCAGAACAAGCAAACGGGTCATCGGATAAATACCTACGATTGTATCGCTACTATTTCACATTATCTTTGGTTCAATAATTATATATTGGGTAAATGGTCGCTGATTCCTGTTTTTTTTCATTGTACAACCTTTTTTTTTAAGCACTTTTTGGAGATGTATAACTTTAGTGCACTGAGGGTTTATTGGCCAGCCGCGCATGTTTTTGCACCGTAATGGTCATGAAATAAATATATATTTTAGCCATCTACCAATTATTCTGATGAAAAATGCTCTATATCATTCTGTAGAAGTCATTTGTCAAATTGCATCAGCCACAATCTTGCAATTTCTTGGTGGCGAGCTTTCATTTAAGAAAGCCATGCCTCGCTATTTTGGTCCGTGCCTCCTACTTTGTTCATTTCCATTGTTAAGCAAATCAATTCCAACCCTGACTCACTTCCCATTGTTTTTCATTATGAAGAACGAAGGCTGGACACGAATCATAACAGAACCCTGAAATTTCCTGCTCACTACTCGGCTTGTGCTCGGAATACAAACCGACTCACAAAGACGCACATTTAACAAATGCAAATTGTGTGCCAATCTGGCCGAGCGTTCTGGGGCCGCGGCTCCGTATTCATTTCCTCCGCCCCGCCGTTCGCACAAAACTCCCCGAAAAAACAATCCCGGGGTTAACCCAGAGGAGGAGAGGAAATGGAGGTCTGCCAGTGTCCACTCTCTCGCCCTCTTCTCTACTCCTTTTTTATCTCTTTCTCTTCCACACGGCCCCTCACCTTTCGTCCCCCCCCCCCTTCTCCTCCCCTGTTCTCTTCATGCTGTTTAATTCTCATCTTACACACTCTGTTGCTCTGGCCGATGAATAATGCATGGCGTGTGAGAAATCCTCAATCTCATGCTTGGCTCCCGGCGAGCATTACGGAGCTCGCATCTCTATTACGGAGACGGAGAGGCGGAATATCGCATATAGGGTCCTCTCCAACTTTTGTTTTTCAGCATTAAGGCCCCAATCTGGGATTTCTTTAAGCACATATGAATTGTGTATATAAATATACAAGGAGAGGCTTGCTGATGAAAAGTAATACCCGTCAAACTTTTATAATCCACCGCGGCGGCGTCGCCATTTGTTCTTCAAGCGTCGATACAAATAGATATGAACAACGAGAGCGAAGCATTTACAGCCCCCGGATGGATGTGAAATTCACGCTCTTGTATGCTGCCAGCCTTCGAAAAAATAATTCATTTTCAGTTGAATCAACTTTTTTTCTCCCAAGTAGAGAAGAACTACTTTAAATTCGGTCAAATAATGCTTTAAAAAGCAGATCCATAACATTTTTGCGGCGGTGTAACGTTTCAATTCGGTCCGGTTTTCGTGTTCTTCTTCTCCGCGGTTGATGGGGATGATGTTTATTTTATTTATTCTTGATTTCAGACGGCAAGTTCCATATAAAAATAAAAGACATACAACTCTAAAAGAGAGAGAAAACAAGAAGATACAACATACATAATACAGGTCATTAAAAAGTATGAAGACTTTTGTGCCAATGTCGTCTTAAGTTCGAAGTAAAGCGATAGCAGCTCTTTAGAGGGTTGACCAGAGCCTCTACTATACAGTTCTCAGATCGGTCCAGTCGATGGCAAGATCGACATAAGATGGCAACATGTACTTATACATACTGCAGCCTGGTTGGCCTGGTTGGGCTGGTTGGGCGCTCGTGTACTTGGAAATTAGTTTATGCCCCCCCCCCCAACGGTTCAATCCACAGTCTCATCACACAGATGACAGCATGACGCTTTCTGCAGACATTGTGGAAAGTGTGAAACAGTTCCTCGACACCCCGGAACAAAATAGTTTTTTTTTGTACTTCTGTTTGACAATCGTGGCGACTCTGTCAACCTCTTATCGATCGCCATCAGGAGGGATGTCGGTTTCTTCCCGACAACCTTGCTGCTTGTGAGCGGACGTTATCTGGCGTATTGTGTGTGTGTGTGTGTGTGTGTGTGTCCCCGGTTTTATGGAGTGTGTACGTGCGATAAAAGCACTGGAGAGTTAAAGTGCTTTTCTACCATGCTCAAAGCCATGTGTCAGCACTAGACCACTAAATCCACACAATTCCCTTGAACAGTTTCCCTTCCTCTGATCGTCTATCATTCCTCTGTTTCGGCCGGTCGGCCACCGAGGCTGACGGCGCCGAGTCCTTGAGGAGATCATGTGTCTGGAAATGCAGGACAAATACTGATGTCGGAGCTTTCAAACCGGCGTCCCGCCTGTCGGCCTCTTCTCCCCTCGCCGCGGACGCCTTTTCATTCGATGTCTCTATGACGGAGACCACGACGGAGATGTTGTGTATTCTGGAGAGTCGAGAGAGAGTCGAGAGAGAGTCGTTTCCGGTGCTCTGGAATATGTTCCTTTCATGATCCGCTCCAGTATCTCGAATCGTCCGTAACACAAAGCAGGGATGGAGAATGTTCCGGGTAAAAAGGAAAACCTCCCCGTTATTCCGTGGCGCTGAAACCTTACAGAAATACGCCTCCCATTTTGGTCGACGTGGCGTAGTCTTTCCGTCCTTTGCGCGCCCATTTTGGACGCCGCCCAGATGAATCACGCTAACGACCACTGAGCACTGCTCCGAAATTAATATCCAAGGAATAGAGATATAGGGCAAATAGATGAGAATAGGAACCTGATATGCACTCTTGGGCGCTACGTGCTGCGGCACACACACACACACACACACACACACACACACACACACACACACACGCACGTGCTGCACACAGAGCCTGACAGGCAGGCTATTATCCCCCAGCCCGGGCTGCCGTAATTGGCTATCGCTTTTTACAAATGTGGCTCCGTCTGACTCGCATATCAGCTCCCGTCTCATCAACCGTGTAGGGGTCACCATGTCCATTGTGTGTGTGTGTGTGTGTGTGTGTGTGTGTGTGTGTGTGTGTGTGTGTGGTGTGTGTGTTTCAATACATGTGCATGTATATACGTAGGGGTCACTGGTGTGCCCATTCCTCTCATGTCTCCATTCCACATGCTCATTTACGTCCACGCTAAACGCGCCAGCGGATGCTCCGGGTGTCAGCGGCTCCTCTTTAGCAGCGGCGGAGTATTTAGCCATTAGTCCGCTAATAGCATCAGGATCATTCCAACGCCGGCTAGCTGATGATGAAATATTAGCTTAGCTCTGGCCGTCATTAGTTAGTCTGGGCTTGCCTTGGAGGTCAGGTCCATCTTATTTCTCACACACAGAGATCAAAGCCACTTATTAATAAAATGTGCAGATTCATTTCTCTTCTCTCAGTTTGTTGGGTTAGTGTGATTTTTTTACTGCAGATAAAATCAGCTGGTTTCAATATCCACGCTTTGCTCGCCCTCCAGGGAAAGAAGTGCTTTTCTTTTCACCTGATGAAATCTGCTTGGACTTTTGTGCCTCTATTTGACATTTTACAGCGTGGCAATAGAAACAAGGTTAGAGGAGGGGAAGCTGCAATTAAACCGAGGACATTGCAGTCATATGGTATGCGCCTTAACCATTAGGGCGCCGTCCTGATGTGAGCTCACTTACTTTGACGTAGCTGTAGCACTGTGTTTAGGGCAGTTGTGTTCATCCATACTTGGTGGTTTTCATTACCTTAGCATTCTGCGGAAGGTTATGTTTTGATCGCTGTGTATTTACTTGTATGCGTGTTATTCGTATAAATTAAAAAAGTATTAAACCGAATCGCATGAAATTTTGTGGGATGATTGGTTATTATCCGAGGACCATTTGATTAGATGTTGGGATCGATCGGGTCAAAGGTCAATGTCATGAAAAGGTACCAAAAAAGTGCCTGCGGCGAAGGTATGCGCTCTACCGAGTGCCCGTTCTAGTTTTAACATGCCAGCCGTTTGCTACAGACTGAATCATACAAGAATACTACATCACATTTTTCTTTAAGGCTAGGATTGTACATGTTTGTTTTGTTATACTTGGTGATATATTATTTACATCCTCACAGCAATCATTAAAGCAAATCAATGTGAGAGACACAAAGAGAACAGGGCGGTGCTGGTGGCCGTCGTAGGGCTGATAATCACTTAGTTCGACCCAGACGAAATGATTGGACGGCCTACCTGTGGAAACTCTCTGCACATCCCAGAGGGTAGTACCAACAACATCCATGGTCGTTGTACATTCATAAAGATCTTAATGGGGGAGTGGCTTTGGAGGATCTCTTGCTTGGTTTTCCATAAAACAGGATTTTGTAAGTAAATGACACTGATCATTGGGTTTAACTGTAAATCTCAGAAATTCACATTAAACGAAATATTGTGTGTGTATTTTTTTGAACACGTTTTAAATGAATAAACAACTACTTTTAAATACAAATGATCGGAATTATTCTTTCTGTAAAAGCGTCATACGATCATTAAGATCACCGGCGTAGTCTAATACACTCACATCAATGGTCACGATCTGTATGAATTACATGAATCAACAACCTATCTTCAACATTCAAACTCAAAATACCAGTTAATATGAACCTCAGCCTGTATCCATCCAACCTGCATGCCGTCCTGCAGGTGTGAAGTGGATACAGCAGCAGCAATGTCTTTTATATAATGGAGTATTGACTACGTAACGCTACGTGCCTCCAACCCCCCTGAAAACTTGATAGGTGTGGACTTAATTGCACAGTGTGAGATGTTGTGTGACTTATGAAGGGACTGACTCACACTGGATGACAATAACTCCCGTATGGAAGGACCGCCTCCATCACAGGCCTGTACTTTTACTTTGAGAGGAGTCCCTGAAGTCGTGGCATAATTACTTTCCCACTAGGCGGGGCTCTGGAGCTGAAATTACATCACCCGTAATGGGGTTGATTTAAACCTATATTCCAGAAGGCAACTGCTTGCCTATCATACTCTTGCACCTTGTTAATCCTTAACCAATGAATTAACCCTCATTACCAGTGTTGGAATATAGATGAGCGCTTTCTCTCTCTCTCTCTCGCCCTGATTCTCTCCCCCTTCCATCCCGTTCTTACCCTCCCTCTAGCTTCCTGTGATGGGGGACGTCTGGGGTCAGTGATTCTGTCCTGTGTCGCTCCCCTCATAGTTCCTGCTGCATTCAGATTATTCTGACCTTCTTTTTTCTTTTAGATCAGCCCTATCAGCTGACCACTAAAGCGCTTTAAACCCCCCAGCGGTGCGACAGCCAGCTGGTCCCCCCACGCCGTCTAAAGATTGCCTCGCGGCTCCCAGCTTGTTTGTCTTTCCGTCTCCGTGTGAACGGAGGGAAAAGAGGGAAACCGTGAGCAAATGCACTAGGGGCAACGCTTCAATTCCAGACGACAAAGTAGAGGCAGGAGGCTGAGCGCCGGCGGGAGATGAGCTGCATCCTCAGGTGTCTTTGAAAGATGGCCTGTGGTCTGTAAATATCATGCTTCGGTCCAGCTTTGCACACACGGGTCAAGTGCTCTTAGCTAAGATTTGGGTAGAGGTGTGTGTGTGTGTGTGTGTGTGTGTGTGTGTGTGTGTGTGTGTGTGAGTGTGAGTGATTCTTTGAGAGGCATCTATTTTCCTTTTTTCATTTTTTATAAAGCACCTCCAGCTCCAGCTGTGTCCCTGCAGTGAATGCGTGAGTTAGATTTTTTTTGTCTCCACCTTTTGTTGCCACCTTTCAGACGTCTGACTGGAAGTTTAAAAGTAGAAGAAAAGAAGATTCATTTTTTTCCCATGCATTTTTTTTTTCTCGTATTTACAGAAGATGGAGAAAAAAAGGGAGAGGGATCTATAAATGATATTTTCTCTCACGATCCGCTGTTACAGCGTTTCCTGTCTTTCTGCCCGAGCATCCTGCGAGGGGCGGCGAGCCCGCTCCGCCCCCTGCGCCTCCTTGCGCCTCCTGCGCCTCCTGCATCCAGATGAACGTCCGGCCTCATTGTGTGTGACCTCCGTCTCTCTGGCTGTTTGCTGTCTCGGATAACATTTTGACATTCCAGTCTCCTCCCTCAGACGCTCGCGATGCCTCGGACCCCGGGCGGACGGGGGGCCCAATGATAAGGCTTCACTCACAATTAGCAGCCAGGAGCAGGGAGGCGAGAGGGGGAAATTGAACTGTCAGAGAGAGAAGAGAGGAGGAGTGGAGGAGAGAGAAGGGTGGGATGAGGTGGTGGTGGTGGGGGGGTTGGTGTGACCCCCATCCTGCAAAATGGAGCCCGTCATAATTTGTTCATTTGGTGCCCATCAGGCTCTACCTTCCCTCTCTTAACACCGCTCTGCTGACCTCCCTCCCTCCCTCTCCTTCACCCTCTCCCGTTCCTCCTCACCATTCCTCCTCTCCTCCTCTTGTTTCACCTCCCTGCTTACCTTCACTCATCTCCGCATCCCCTCCTTCGTTACACACGATGTCCATTGACGGGCGCACGCAATAGGATTTTTTTCCCCCCGTTCTCCCCCTTTTCGACAAAACTCGTACCATTAACAATGTTATTGTTATTAAATGCATCAATTGGTGATTTTAAGGAGAGAGAAGGAAGAAAAAAAACAGGCTTCAAAAAGCTGTGATTCAGGAGGGAAGGAGCGAAGCAGACCGAGGCCCCTGGCTCTCTGGAAGATGTGATGGATGATAATGCTAATATTAAATAAGCAGAGAGGCTTTTAGCAGCTCTGTATTTAAATGTCAGATGCTGATGGGCCATAATGAGATAATACTGCTGAGAGCAATTAGCCTCCTAGACACACAGAAGAAGAGACTCGCACACATGCAGGAGCGTCTACCCTCATGGACACGCCGCATAATGCTGAGTGGGGAAACAACGCACACAGAAAGGGGAAATAAAGATGGCTTTTAATACATAACTTGATGATTTATTTTATGGTTGTTTACACGAGGTCAGCCTGTGACGGCGTGTTGTTGAGTGGTGGGTCAGGGTAGTCCTGCTCACAGCTGACTGTCACTCAGAACATGATGCACCATTATTAAGCATGTATACTGTTATGTGCTGGAGATTGGTCCCCCCCCCCCCACACACACACACACACACACACACACACACACACACACACACACACACACAAACTACACCACACTTCCTCTGGTGTCTTATCATACATGTAGTATACACACAGGGATGTTTGTATTTCCCTTTCTGACAATGAAAGATTACAAGATGTCCTATGTTGGTCCGAAGAACAATAGAGATCAGTGTTTTCTAGTTATATATTACACCTTATTATTAACCCTCCTGTTACCTTCAAATTTACTAACATCTTTTACCCTTTAAACCTCCAGAAAATTATTAGAATTTATATTATTTCTCAAGTTTAAGTGTCAGGTACTTTATGTTTGTTGACTACCTAAATAGCCCTTTAAATGAATAAAAATGTTGATATTTCTTATATGTTTTACACAGTGAAAAACAGCCTGGGGTCAAATTGACCCCCACAGATTGGTACGAGTTGTATTCAGGACATTGGAAACATAACATGTGCATTTTATATTTACCTAGTTGTCCCCAATAAATTAGGAAAAGTCATGAAATGCAAAACAAATTATGTCAATAATTTTTTTTCGAGACGTTAAAAATTGAATGGGGTCAAATTGACCTCAAAGGTAATAGGAGGGTTAAATAGCATATTTCAGTTCATTTAGTAATTTTGATGAATTAATTGTATTAATATCATAGCTTTGAGGTGTGATATGACTGTTGACTGAAGAAATGTCACAAAGAGTTCTGGTTCCGAAGCTCCTTCACATTACACCTTGTTAGTTTGGGCCACAGGTTGAACCGAGCCGTCACTGTTGATAAGACAATATGGATTTTCATCTTTTTAAATCTCTGTCTCTCACTCTCCACACAGCACACTGAATTGTTACACGTCAGCAAAGGCGTGTGTGTCTGTGTGTGTGTGTGTGTGTGTGTGTGTGTGTGTGTGTGTGTGTGTGTGTGACAGAGAGGATACAGGTGTTGTTAGCAGGCTCTGAAGGTGACTGCTGGTCTCATCCATCAAACCGTCTTTCCTCGGGCTGATCCCTAATGGATCCCCTCAATCAGAGCCGCTCACTGTCAGTCGCAGTGCAACAAAATGAGAAATCAGGCAACTGGTCGCGCAGCCAAGGTTGTGAGTCATATAAAGGGGACAAAGTGATAAAGACCAGCTCGTGTCCAGCCTGTTGATTAGTATTGAGTGATCCCGGCGTTGCAGCCGCTCACCACGAGAGCAGGACATCAATCTGGACGACGCTACTTCCTCGCCAACTATAATTCTGTATATTCAGTGTATTCAAACCGGTGTGAGCGGAGGTGTTGGCTGTGCATATAGTGGCCAATCAGCGTGTGCCTTCTTTTAATTGCACTTATACTGTGTCAAATGAACTACTCTTAATAAATCAATGTAATTTGATAACAGCCTACGGAGTGAGCGTGCCGGAGGTTTTGATTTCATTCCGTGCAATTTACAGCCGTAATGGAAATGGTAAATGGGCTGAGCCCGCTCTGTGCTTTAAGAAATAGTCCCGCTCTAATGTAGTTATCAAGTGTTAACGCTCTTCACTTTACCATGGCCATTAAAATCTATGAAGGGAGGACAGATTCAAACAGAGCATTCACTTTATTCTTCTGTGTCCTGGCCTCCTCACTACGTTAAATGCTGGTTCTGTCTTCCCTTCACGGTGATTTGATTTGAGAAGCTAATATACTGAAAGCCCCCGCTCGCGGTTTGTGTCCAGCTACTCAGCTACTGTCTGAGCTTTAAAAGCCCACAGCCTTTATTATTGAAAAGGCCTCTTATTTGGTTTTAGGGTCTGACAATATTGGATACCAAATTTTCAGACAATGAAAAGGGTCTGAGCGTCGTCGGTGCCCAAAATAGTTTCATTATCCAGCGTGTCTGTGTTTGGCTTCTAAATAGTCAGGAACGGCGGATGGCGATTCGTGGAGATTTGGAGCCACAATGGAGTAATCGCACTAAAAGCTCTCGGTCCTGCTGCAGGTTGTGCATCAGTGTGGAACGCATCGCCTCCCAACTCAGTCCGGACACACCATAATATATATGTATATATATATATATATATATATATATATAAATAAATAAATAAATATATATATAAATATATATTATATGTATTATATATATATATTTATGTATATATCTGTATATATGTATACAGATATATATATATATGTATATATAATTGCTTGTGTGTATATATATACATATATATATATATATATATATATTATTTATATATATATATATATATATATATATATATATATATATATATATATATATATATAAATTACAAACACGTACAGGCACGTACAGGTTGTTTACTGGGTCTCTAGGTGAAACATAATGTTATGTTTATCGGGCGTTAACGGGTGCAAAGGTCCGGAACAACACAATAATGTCTAACTGGCTCTATGATTTAGTGCCATATAGATATTGAAGTAGCCCAGTTGCCCTGCAGCGTTGAATTCAGTTCATTCAGGTGTGAAGGGATGTCGACCAAAAAGATATCCATATCCTCCTCGTCTTCTACAGATGGAGCAAATATCTGTGGTCTGTTCTCCTCTCTGTGAATGGTGTTGGGATTCTGGTGGATCGGATCATTTTGGGCTCCTCGATTGTTTATTTTCTGCATCTTCACTTTTGGTGTCATTGGTGTCTCCTAGTGGCGCTTCACATTGCAGCTTTTAATAATCGCCACAGCTTCTGAACGCGTGAGACACACTGCTTATGAACTGGTGAATATGAGCACATGATGGAGCCCGTCCCTTGGTGGTTGAACATTTCTCTTTGTGGAGAACGCCATGTGAAGGAACCTCTCTGACTCCCGTTCGTCTCCTGACAGTCGCGATGCGTATCGGAATACATACATTTGATTGGCCGAGCGGCATCAGGTCAGGTGACTTCCAACGCATGCAAGTGGTCAGTTTTGTTTCCTGGGCCGGTGAACGAGAGAAAAGATGCGGCGGTTGAAATAGAAGCGCAGCATAAATAATTTAATATTTCCTCAATTATCTCTCGGTTATAGGTGCGTACGCAGAGGTGTCTGGGTCCGGACCCGGACGGCGGTCTGTGTGTTGCTCCGGGGGTCCGAGGCCTTCGGGAGCTTCTTCCAAGACAGACTTCATCGTTGTGCGTAGTTAGTTGTTGTGCTGAGCGAGTCAACTTCAGCATCATGTGCCACGCAGGAGTAGTAGAGCACAACACACCAGGTGCATCACACTCCTGTGACCAATCAGGATTTAGACAGAGGTTCGGACCGCCCCAGCTCATTTGAATATACGGACACGTAAATGTCACACATAAATAAATGAAGAAATACGTGTGGACACATAAATAGAGAAATAAATAAATGAAGAAATACAGAAATGTAGAAATATATTTATTGAATAATGTTCTGTTGATTTATAACTTATATTTATTCATTCTTGTATTTATTTATACATTTATTTAGAGCATCTATACATTTATTTATACATTTATTTAAGCATTTATTTATTTATTCCTATATTTATTTATGCATTTATTTATTTATACTTAAGTCATTTTGAGTCCTCCATAAGGGATTACATTTTGGGGTTGAAACGATAAAGCAAATATATATTCATTATGTGTTGGTCGGAAACTGGTGAAATATAAACCAACAAGATCAGCTTCATAGAATACATAAAGCATGTGTTCACTCTCGGTTGCTAAGCCCACCGCATTATTTTAACCACCAGGAAAACGGACAACGGACATTTTAATTGTGTAACAAACAACCAGTGAGACCACACGGAGGATAACTACAGACACTACTTCTGTTGTGGATTAAGTAAACAGATCGCGGTAGTGAGTCGTATCCATTGCATCGCGTCTCTTCTGTTCCCGCAGCAGGCCGTTGACGGATGTGCTGATATTAATATAGGTGGCCGTATTGATCCGGAGGCCTGCACACAGCCATGCATACATCCACCCGGTGGTGGGCTCACCCGTCCCCATAAGTCAGTGTCTGGCTGGGAACACCAGGGGTGGTGTGAGCACCCATCAGCTATTAATCAGGGAGACGTGGCGCAGCCCTCGTATGTATACCTGCTACTTCAGGGGCGCGTACGGTTCCCACATTATACATGCGGCGTCACATTGTCCGGGCTGCAGCCTTCAAGAGAAACCCGCCGAACGAGACGCATCATGGCGATCACCTCCGGCTGGGATCACGCTCCAACTTCTGAGATGCGAATATGTTGAAGATCTCTCATCGACTGGGTTCATTAACAGGACATCTGTCTTCACATCTGTTGGAAGTCTGAGCGCTCGCTCTCCGTCGTTCCCTCCTCGTTCCCTTCCCTCCCCGAACCTAATGAAGGCTCCTTGGTTACAGTCCATGATTATCATACAGATAGGATCATATCCCATTGATTTTATGCAGATGATCACCTTTCTGTGTACGCGGGGCTGATGGTGGTAGTAATTTACAGAAGAAAATCAATTACCCTTCTCGCCCGCAGGAGTAATTGTTTATTATTTTCCTATTAGACAAACTGTGTTGATCAATGTAATGAAAGGATTGCCCATGAATACTATCAACATAAATAGATTTGCCTTCAACATTAGTACCAGTTTTCCTTTTAATGACCTGTACAATGTCAAGCCAATGCCACTGGCTGAGATGTAAGCACTATCTTTGTGTGGTGTGTGTGTGTGTGTGTGTGTGTGTGTGTGTGTGTGTGTGTGTGTGTGTGTGTTTAGTGGCCATTTATCCTATAAATCAGATTGCCACTGTCGCACCGTGGGTTTTGGAGTTGACGCAGCCAAAAGAAAGTGATGTCCATTTCCTTATTCCATTATTCTTATAATGTATTTACTAAACAAACAAAAAGAACAAACAAAATGTTGACACTGCCTCTCGTGTGCTGGTGAGAAACCAGAGGCAACCCCGGTGCATGCTGGTCCTGAAGAGCTACCCACACCTACAAATAACCACAGGTGCCCAGTGTTACCCAGTCAGTGAACCGATAACAACACTAAATATATTCAACAATCACAATAAATTAAACTAAACTAAAAATATCAGAGAAAAAACTCTTCTAACATATCAAAATATAACCTAAATTAGCAATGATTATTCAATATTACTTTACAATAAAGCTAAATACAAATGTCAAAATAAATAGATCCAAAAATGTGTGTGTGTGTGTGTGTGTGTGTGTGTGTGTGTGTGTGTGTGTGTGTGTGTGTGTTATGGGCTACACACAATGGATGCAATGTTCCTTGGTGTAGAAACGTCTCGACATTTGAACTCTTGGCAAACCGATAAACTCTTGCATGTCTTGAATCGACCCGCCGGTCCACACATGTGGACTCAGTGGAAGTTCGGCACGATGAAACAATTACACCCGAGGTACTGAGCACAGGATCCCGCCCGGACACTGTTGTTGTTTCACAAATGTGCCGCTGATGTGAATAGTCAGTGGTTCCCCTGGCCCCTGTCCTCAGCCTCTCCGCCTGTATCCTCCTGGATTGATCTGGACACAAACTAATCACTATTACTCACTGGAGTAATTGGCCCGGCCCAGATCACAGAGTAGCAACCGATCGACCGGTCCGGGGATCGATACTCTGATCAGAAGAGGCGGGGGCAGTAAGTCGGGATGCAGGGGCAGGAGGAGGGCTGCTTTGTGATGTGGCAGGCAGATCAATCCGGCCCAACGGCACCGCTTCTGGTGCCTTCCAGTCCAGCACGTCCACCGCGCCGCGCACTTGAACCTCGCTACCGGGCTAAAATCTCAAGAGCTACTCGGCCTGCCGTATATATATATATATATATATATATATATATATACAGGACTGTCTCAGAAAATTAGAATATTGTGATAAAGTTCTTTATTTTCTGTAATGCTATTAATAAAACAAAAATGTCATGCATTCTGGATTCATTACAAATCAACTGACATATTGCAAGCCTTTTATTCTTTTAATATTGCTGATTATGGCTTACAGCTTAAGAAAACTCAAATATCCTATCTCTAAATTTTAGAATATCATGAAAAAGTTTACTAGTAGGGTATTCAACTAATCACTTGAATCGTCTAATTAACTCGAAACACCTGCGAGGGTTTCCCGAGCCTTGATAAACACCGGACAGTTGCAGAGTGGTCCAAAGTCCTCTTTTCAGACCAAAGCAAGTGTTGTGTTTCATTTGGAAGTCAAGGCGCCAGAGTCTGGAGAAAGGCTGGAGAGGAGCAAAGTCCAAGTTGCTTGAAATCCAGTGTGAAGTTCCCAGTCAGTGATGGTTTGGGGAGCCATGTCAGCTGCTGGTGTTGGTCCACTGTGTTTCAAGTCCAGAGTCAATGCAGCTGTGGACCAAGAGATTTTAGAGCACTACATGCTTCCGTCTGCTGAAAAGCTCTATGGAGATGAGGATTTCATTCTCCAGCATGATCTGGCACCTGCCCCCAGTGCCAGAACCAGCAGTAACTGGTGTACTGACCATGGCATTACTGTCCTCCATTGGCCTGCCAATTCCCCTGACCTGAGCCCCAGAGAGAATTTGTGGGGTATTGTGAAGAGGAAGCTGAAAGACACCAGACCCAACAATGCAAATGAGCTAAAGGCTGCTATTGAAGCATCCTGGGCATCCATAACACCTCAGCAATGCCACAGGCTGATTGCCTCCATGCCACGCCGCATTGATGCAGTAATCCGTGCAAAAGGATTCCCAACCAAGTACTGAGTACTGAGAGTTTTCTTAAGCTGTAAGCCATAATCAGCAATATTAAAAGAATAAAAGGCTTGCAATATTTCAGTTGATTTGTAATGAATCCAGAATGCATGACATTTTTGTTTTTATAATTGCATTACAGAAAATAAAGAACTTTATCACAATATTCTAGACAGGAGATTCTGAGACAGTCCTGTATATATGTATATATATTCAACTGAATTACTTTTGTCATCAGCCTATTAATTTTAGATTGTAAAAAACTTAGATAGGAAAACTTAGGAAAGATAGCTGGCCTGCGCTAACATGTAGTCTACACAATGTAGGAAGCTAGTGGGCAGGAAGTGGTAGTAACATTAGGAAGTAGGAAGCTTTGACCCATCACCCCAAACACCGGATCCCTCAGCTGGCATTGCGGCCTCAGCCTCTGGGTTCCCTCCGCTCGGCCTATTTCATGAACCCCCCCCCCCCACACACACACACAGACACACACACACACACACACACACACTCCTGCCCCGGTCCACCCCTCATCCCCAGAGCCCATGTCTCTCTGGTCCCCGCCGGTCGGCATGGCGTCCTGCTTTGAGGAGGTTCCTGCTCGGCCAGACAGAGCGCTGAGCACAGTGTCGGAGCGCCGGCCTCTTCCCCCTCGACGTTCTCATCTCGGCGTCTCCCCCAACGCTGCTCCCGTCTCGCTTCCTCCTCTCCTCCATCTCCCTCTGCTCTCTCTCTCTCCCCCTCATCCTTTTTGCTTTCATCCCCTTCTCTTTTCCTTTTCCCCTTCATTTTCTCCTCCTCCTCTCTCTCTCTCTCTCTCTCTCTCTCTCTCTCTCTGTGGTTGTTGATTGGGTGTCTGAGTGCTTGTGGCAGCTGTGTGTTGTGTGTAATAGAGCAGAGAGGCTAGTCTGAATACAGCGATGGGAGGATTTGTTTATGTGAGAGATGCATAGATGGAGACAGGTCTCCAGACGCTGCGCTCTCTCTCTCGATGCCGTGCTGCATTCAGGCCCTGACAGGAGATCTGAGACGGACAAATATGCCAGACGCTCGCCCCCAAATCCCCGAGCTGCACCCCGCAGTCCAACCCGTGTGTGTTTGTGTTTATTCAGATTTGACAGCATGACTTTGTGTGTGTGTGTGTGTGTGTGTGTGTGTGTGTGTGTGTGTGTGTGTGTGTGATCAGATTCCCCTGCCACAGCCTCGGTCCAGGGTCCATTACCACTGAGCAAGAGGGGAGCAACTCCACCAGATATTCTCCTCCTATCCCCTCCCAGTGATCTCTCTCTCTCTCTCTCTCTCTCTCTCTCTCTCTCTCTCTCTCTCTCTCTCTCTGATATGTTGAGTTTGTTCAGCGGGGCAAGAATTCGGCTTCCACGTCGTCCCCGAGACGCGTGTCCACCTCAAACAGCTCATTTAGCGTTTTCATCCCCCCCCCCCTCTCCGCTCGGCCGCACGTGTATAGCTGAATGTTTTCGGCGGCAGTTTGTCCGAGTTAGCCGCGCGTCTTCGGGGGCGCTTTGTCTCCAGGTCGCCGGGATGCGCGACGCCATGTTATTCGAATCAAAGCGTCTGAATCGAATAATAATAATAATAATATAATAATAACTTTATTTATATAGCACTTTTAAAAACATAGTTTACAAAGTGCTCTACTGATAAACAAAGCATAAACACAACTTAAATGGTGGCAAACAAAAAAAGACCATACCATAAAAGCATTGAATACAAGTAAAACCAAACAAATAGGCAATTAAAATAAAAACTTAAAAGGACGACATCACTTAAAAGCAGTTCTATAAAAGTGGGTTTTATGTGCCCCCCCCACCCCCCACCCCATCCCTCCCTCTTCCCCCCCCCCGCTGTTTTTGGGGTTCATACCGAGCTCCCTCGACTCTTTCACCAGAGGCTCCACGGCGAGTCCGCTGTCGTGCACTTGTTTCCCTAAATGGAAACAAACTAATGTCTTGGAATAACGTGCTTCCGAGGAGAAGACGCCAAAGCCCAATTAATGAAGACTCGAGAGTCCGATGTGCGTCCGTCGATGCCGCTCCACTGAAACGCGGCGGCTGCATTCTGAGAGCAACCACAGTCGGCATGTTGTGGCCTCCTTAACTACCTGCAGCAATCACATGCGATGCTCCTTAATTACCCGACAGCCCCCCCCCCCCCCCGCCCCCCTCCTCCACCACCACCACCACCACCACCTTTCTGCCTTGCTGCCGCTCAGCCGCGGAGACGGTGCGTTTGCTTACCGCTCTGCCTCTGCACTAAGTGTTCTCCTGCATGTAGATTAATCTTGATTCACTTTACCCGGCCCCGCTGAGTGCTACAAATTACCCTATGGCAACGGAACAGCACGAGTGGAGGAAAAAAAAAAAGAAAGAAAAGCCAAATTGCTGCACTTGATAGGCCGCGTGCTTTATGCCGCTGCATTAGGGCGACATAATGAATGCTCTCTTTTCAGAAGAATTGTGTCTTTTTAATTCGTCCTGAATGGGGAGATGTTTGTGCATCCTCCTCTCGCCGCCACGCTCTGCCTCTGTGCGTGTTTTTCCTGGAGAAGGAGCTTTAATGAAGGAGGCCTCGCCGGGTAACCACGCGGCGCGCAGTCACTCACAGTGCCCCCCCCCCCCACACACACACACACACCCTTAAGTCAGCGTCCATCATTCCATTTACAGGAGCTTGACAAAATTAGCTGCCATTTGTGCCATAGTCACCCTAATTGGCCGAGGTAGAAAAACAGGCTTTTGACACAAACACAGGACACACATTCACTTACCGCAGCACTTGTCTCTCCGTGGATGTTAATGCCAAAGAGGTTGAGGTTTTAATTCACCGCGGCAGAATCGGCTCGGAGCGCTTCGTGTTCTACCCCCCCTGACTGCTTTCCTGGTCGTTTTGTGTTTTAAAAAAAATCATGTTTTATTGCTTTTTTACCTCAGTTTTATGTTCTTTCTTCACTGATGGACGCTCGCTCAACACTCACTCGGGTGTCAGGTGAGAACATGCCCCTTAAGGAGTCGGTCTTGCCATCGTGACCAAAAGTATTATTTTTATTTGCTGTGTTTGATATCGCCGTATTAGTCAAATCTTGTACTGCATATGAAATAACCTTGACTATTGACAAAGCAAGGGCACTCACTGTGGGTATGTTCTGCTGTGTGTGTGTGTGTGTGTGTGTGTGTGTGTGTGTGTGGGTGTGTGTGTGTGTATGTTAGTGTGTGTAAATCAATGACAGTGAATGGGAGGAACCCCTCTACAAACCCTCATCTTTCATCTTGGATAACCGATATCATAAACAGACGCTACTCATCAATCTCACCTGTGTTCCCAATAAGAAGATGGGAGGCAGGCCTATTTCCCTCTCTTTCTGCAGACCTGATGACATTTACTAAATTGCCCTATGCGTGTATACACACAGAGAGCAATGTGTGTGTGTGTGTGTGTGTGTGTGTGTGTGTGTGTGTGTGTGTGTGTGTGTGTGTGTGTGCACGTGTGTGTGTGTGTGTGCCTCAAGTTTGTGCTCGGCAACATTTGTGCAAACTTGATGCCGTCTGTTTGTGTTTCTCTAATATTGTCGATCAATTTGGTCTGAGTGGGCAGTTTGGTTTTTCAGTGATCTTTAAACTTTTTTTTAAATTCTTGTATTTGTTTGCAGCTGTGTGTGCAGCTCCAGAAGTGTCCACAGAGGGGCAGTGCAGCAGTTTGCAGCCGCTGTGGAGAAAATGACATAAAAGTGGGGATAAATCAGGAGAACCAGCGCACATGAAGAAGAGGTAAAGATTGAATTATGTTTAATGATGTCATTTGGAGAGGAGTGTGCTATATTATAACAAATGATAAAAGTGTGTTTTAATGAGTAGTCGTAAAGACTCGGTAGACAATCTTATTCAATAGGACTCGAAAAAGGAACAAAGTGACATTGGGGCAATTATTACACACCTGTTTATTATCACTCTGTGTGTGTGTGTGTGTGTGTGTGTGTGTGTGTGTGTGTGTATGTGTGTATGGCCCAAGGTCAATGGTAAACATACTACATCACTACCCTCAGGCAACTGTGATAATCCCTGGATAAATAATAGATAGAGTATATAAATCTATTAGCCCAAACAAGCCTGATAAAGACATTTATCCCTCTGAGAGGGGGATTACCACACTAAGACCCCTGTGTGTGTGTGTGTGTGTGTGTGTGTGTGTGTGTGTGTGTGTGTGTCACTATAGCGTTGACAGCACAGATAAAGCACAGACATTATGAACACATGTTTAATAACATGCCCAAACATGCTAATTTTTAAAAAAAGAGAGAGAGAGAGCAGAACATGTTGATTGTGATTAAAAGGCTATCTTATTTTTCTTCTCCTTCTTCTTCCCTAAACCGTCTCCAGCTGTAACGGCGCTCAGCGAAGTGTTCTCCA